>BSBK01007457.1:255000-477500 GCA_027943335.1 Chamaecyparis obtusa
TCTCATCCTGATGATGGATCACAGAGTGTGATTCGAAACGTTGATGCTAAAAATACATACACAATCGAATCCAGAAATTTACTGCATTACTAATGGATTGTGGAAATCTGATGTTGTTAATCTCTGATTTCCTAGATTCAAAATTTTATTTATATCTATTGTCATCATTGAGATTCAAAGTAAGGGATGCAAAATAAGTTGGACTCTTTAAGGACATAACCCTTGCTACAAAAGAAGTTGGACTCTCTAAGGACATAACCCTTGACACAGGCACAATAAAAAGATACTTTAAACTTCACATTTTTTTGTTTTAAAATCATTCAAAAGTAATTAGATAACCTTCAATTTTCCTAAAAAAGTAGTAAAGTAGAGGATTTGTACTTTCTTTTATGGATTATTTTTTTTTTCCTTCGATTAAATAAATTAGATTTGAATTTTGTTTGCATCATCTATAAATCTTTGATCTCAAAACTTGGTAGCAAAATCAAGACAAAAAAATAAAACAAAGAAATTAGATTTAGAAAAATGTCATTTGTTTGTACATACATTTAGACAAATATTTATTGTCTATAGAGGAGTTTAATTAAACAATGTTTCATCTTCCAAGAAAATACAAAAATAAAGTGGAATCACATTCACATTAGATTATTATATTATCATAAAAAATCAAAATAAGAATTAAATAAAAATATAACCCATCAGTAATTCCACAAGGGGCCCCTAAAAGATATTCAAACAAATGAAAACAATTAGTCATGTAGCTCTAATATTCCTTTACCCTCATTTGATTTTCATGTTCAATGTGTCACAAAGTGAAATTGCATTGAAGAAACCTTATGAGAACCATTCAAGATACTCCCACTAAAGAACAAGTTAATGAACAAATATAAATTTTACAATAAACTGACCAAAATAGGATAAAAGCACACATAAGACGAATATTTCAAATAAAATATTTGACTCTTAAAACCACAATCTTATAGGCACATGAGAAGAATTGAACACCATTCATGAAATAGAAAACACAAAGCATAACTTTAAATATGAGAGCTTATAGCAACACTCCTCCAAATCAACATCAACAACAATGATGACAACAATCAAACCATACATCAACATTACACTAAACCTTGTTACAAAAATATAATAGAAATTTACAACAATCCAATTGCCAAAGGTAATTTTTTGCTTCTATGCAAAGTTAACATTGACTTACTCTCACACTCATTCAACCAGCTCTTGCCATGAGAGGAGTGACATGATCAATGCCTCTTAACAAGGGTGCACCACATGTTCTATGTAGATTCGGAATAACTTGCATGGTGCTTGAGTGTATTTTAACCACCATATACACATAATTCAAAGATGTGAAGAATCCATATCTAAAAGTGATCGTAAATATATGTGGACCATTATGATTAATTTGTGAATATGTTGTACAAAAATCTCACTTATCCAACTCTTGTTGCTACATGTGTGTCCCTCAAAAACAACATGGAAACATTAAGAATCTCTATGAAGCCATGTCTCACCATTTTAGACAAATAGTATTTCAATCAACCCAATAAACACACACCAAATTGAGATAATGGAATTTTATCTCCCAAATAAAGTCATTGACATCATTGTTGAACTTCATCTGTGTTATGATATTAATTATTTTCAGGGTGTCCCCGTTGAATAAGATTTATATAGATGTGAAAAGTAAATTGGTAAAACAAGGATTGGGGGACTAGATTCTTTTAGGGACCTTGGTAAAGGCTATATTTTATTTATGTTTATCTTAGCTAAGTGTGCCAAGGTTGTGTTGCAGTATGATTCTTGGATAATTTTCAATTATGTTTGGTTTATGCAAGCCTCATACTTTGAGTTTCATCCTAAAGTTCTAGCCTCTATAGCTCTCATTTCTCAACCTAGTGTTCTATCCATTCCTTAAATTTGTAGTGACCCAACTTGGCCAAGCGGTCTAGTGCAAAAATAATATTTAAAAATTTGCTAGTTTAAGAATGCATCCCCATTGTTGCATAGAAATAGACTTGTCACAACTAATACATAAATATATTTCCCTTCTTTTCCATTTTTAAATCTCCATGGTTCAACCTTTTTCATATATCAATAAATTAAATCCTTATTTCTATTACAAACAATATGGCACCATACCAAGGATTCTCATGTTCACGAGCATTATTTTTCTTTGTGATCTTAAACTACTACCCCAAATGATGATCTATTTGAGAAATCTTTTCATCCTCTTATGAATTTACCTCTTTTATCTAGAAATTCCCAACCTAATTATTTATCCCTAAGAGGCTCATGCCTAAATGAGAGTAGTGCACCCTATGAAACAACCTCTGGGATTTTAGAAGCTAACTCTTCATTATTTGGGATTTTGAAAAGGAAAGGAGGCCTTTCACAACATGCAAACTAAGTTAAAGGTGTGTTGTGCCAATACAAAGATTTTGAAACACTTAGAAGACTCTTAGATATCTTTCATAGCACCATGAACTCTTCAAAATTAGGGGTCTACTACCTTCTTAAGAAACATACATGATGTACCATGGACCCTTCATTATTGGTAAGGAGAGCAAAACACATGAAGTAACTAGGACATAAAATGTAATATTCAAACCCTAATTTTGGGAAGCATCTATAGGGGTTTAACTAAAGGTACATATCTCCTTGGACATGTATGAATCACCGAAAAGAAAGACACGATGTAGGAGAACCAATCATGACTAGAATCCAAAAAAGGGACACTCTAGACTATTTCTCTTCCTCAAACATAAATAGTTCCTATAGGGGTTTAATAAGAGTACATATACCCTTCTAGTTTATCTTCCTAATAAGTAGGCTATAAACAATGCAATTCATCTTCTATTTTAGAGAAAAATAGAAGAGTAAAAGAGCTACATGATCCATTATTTATTAGGATAAGTGGAAAACAAAAAGACTGACATAAATAAATTGGGCCAAATACAATGCAAATTAGCATAGAATACTTTGATAAACAAAAGAAGAAATGCAACAAGGGAATAGTCTCCATATTTTATTAAGAGAAAACATGTTAAGGCTAGAAATTGAGCCACAAATCACAAATGCTACATGATACATCTCACACTAGTAAGCAATGGCCTTTTAGCCAAAAATTGAAGATCTCTTCTCTCAAAAGATTATTCAACAATATCTCTCTAGTGTTCTTGTGCCACCCCTTTTATTTTTCTAGCTGGGGTTATATAGATCCAACCCCTTTTGTTTTTACAAGCTATCCACATGATCTTCTAATTATCACAAAAAGTATAATTTCCTTCATGCCAAAGGTTTTTACATGATTAGTTTGTTATGCAATTGACATGGATGTCATATGTGCTTTCTACATCTTGTTATGAAAATAACATGGAGTTTAGTTGTGCTTTCTAAAGTTGAATCACCATCATTTGAAGGTTCCATACAAATTCTTTTCTTGTGGAAAAAAATCTTCCCTTGACACTTGTCATAAATTTATCTTTAAAATAGCTGCATGATGTCCTTTAAGAATATCGTCCATTCATACCATGTGGGGCTGATTTTTGTGAAAGATGAGATAGTACATTGGCACATGCCACATAGGAAGGGACTCTTGAGAATGTTTGAAGCTACTTACTACATGTTCTATAATGAAGCCACATGTCCAAGGTTCAAGTTATTGGGAATACCTAAGCAAGGAGGCTAAAAAATAAATAAAACGCTGCCACACATTTGTACACAAGAAAGAAGGGGAAACCTCATTCAAGAAAATTAGAGTCATAAAACAATTTCTATAGATAATATCTACACTAACTATCATGAACATAAGTCTCAACCACCTCCTTTCTCATGGCCTACCCTTAAATGCCCTACTCCCCTTCCATATTGTTCATCTATTGAGACTCATACTTCTTGACTTGGTACCTTACCCTCTAATGCTCCTCCTACTAACCCTTCACCCTCTAATGTTTACTCCTTTCCATCATGTGTTCTATAAATATAGGGTGGAGAATAATTAATCATTCTAAATAATTGTCAAAGCCCAATTTTGAATACACAGTAACAAGGAAAATATTGCCTTTGCCTCCTTTCTATGCCAAGTTTATTCAATTCAATACTCTCTAGTCACATTCAAGAGTGTCACATTATTATTTGTCTATGGAATTAGTTCCCCTCAAGCGCCATCGTTTGATGTAGCCAATTAATATCAAGTGTGAGTGCATGAGGAGGAAATTATACCCAACTCCTAATAAATTACAAAATTGTGTCATGGAGCTTGAGAGGCCTTTCATTTCCTGATTGACATGTCATTATGTTTTCTAAGTAGTTAATAGGAACTCTAACGATGTTTTCTTTCTCCAAGAAGGAAAAATTAGTGGGATTACATTATAATTTCCCTTATAAGAAAATTGACAACATGTCACCTTTATACATTTTAATTATTAGGGAGGAAGGAGTGGTGTGGTATTGTGTATTATCCCTTGGATGGACAAGTATGTAATATCCTTAGGATTTGACCCTACCTCCTATTATGCTTTGTGTGTATGCCTGAAACATGGTCAAAGTTTAGGATTTTGTATAATCTACACTCTAAAATAAAACTTAAGTAGAAGAATGGATTTTTAATGCTCTCTAATCGTTGAATGGACATTGGGCAGAAACTTTAATTTTATTGAACACCTCATAGATTGTACCTAGTTAGTAGCACCAAATCATCTCAATTTGAGTTTGATACTTTTTTACTTTGGCATACTCTCTAGGTGTATTTGAACCTGTGTTTGGTTATAAAGACTCCCACCTTGATCACTGGTTCTCCTAGATTAAGAATCATTAAGGAACTCTTCACAAGGTTAGTTTCCTTGATCATTTTTTCTTTCTTATTCCTATTCCCCAATTCCCTTGTAAGTGAAAGAAAGTTAAGGTAGAAAAACAAATTTCTACACTAACCTTGAAAGGAAGGTGTATAGTCCCTAAAATGTTAGCACTCATTATGGGATACTTTACTAGGACCTATTAGCCCCTATTTTAGTGATTTTGAGGTCTTAATGATCGTTATGCTTGATCACAACCACCTATATTTTCTCCCTCTTCCTTCTTTCTTCTTTCCTGGAATCCTCTAAAATTTTGGACTCATTTTCCAAGGAAAAAGTCATCATTGGCGGTCTCTTCTAGGCATTTTGGGCCCACAATTTTCCCAAGGCCAGATGTCGGGATGTTAGCGAGATTTCTTAATTTTTGGTCGGTCTGGATCAAATTTGAATCTCAAAATGAGGGTGTAAAGTATGAAAGGACCTATTCTTTGCTCATTTTTGAGATCATAACTAAGTTCAAGCATTTTGGCAATCAAGCAATTAAGTTTTCAAGCAAGCAAGATCACTTGGACTCAATATTTGAAGGAGGGCATCCCAATTTAAGACCTCTAAGCCTCCATTTATTCAAGATCATTCAATTAAAAGGAAAATATTCTTCAATTGATGCAAGTTTCTCTCCCATGATGGCCAAGTAAAGTAATTATCAATCAAGCAAGAAGATCCATTCATTCATCCTTCTCTCTCCTTCTTTGCAAGTGTTGTCAAGCATATCAACATTCAAGATCTAGGAGTAGCAATCATAGATCCATGCATTTGTGAGGGAATCCTTGATTCCAAGTCACATTCCAAGGCCAACTCTTTGGATTACAAGCACATTCAAGCATCATCATGGCTTTGAGCTATTTCTACATCCGTTCATGAGGGTTTATGCAAGGTAAATCAATAATTTTCCTTTTTACATACATTCTTGTATGCATTTTCTTTCATATTTCAAGGTTGATTCCTAAATAGGGGTTTGACCAAGGCAAGCCCCTTTTCCCAGCCTTTTCCCCATTTTTCTATGAGTAGGAATAGGTTGTGGAGCCACAAATTTGGGATCGAACAATGTAGGTACATATGAAAGATCTTGAAATTCTAGCCTATTTTACCTGGAACAAAATGCCATTGGCAGCCTCTTCTTGGAATAGAACACCATTGGCGGCCTCTTCCTGCCTTTTTCTACTCGGATTTGTCCCACATGTTAGTGCCCAGCTCTTATACCCATATCTACAAATTTCTGCTCAATCTTAATCCATTTTTGTCTGTTATTTACAGTTTTCTACACCTTCTTCTAATTGGTATCTAAAACTCTTTTATTGCATCCATTTTATCATTTCTCCAATCAATCTCTATTTTAGTGAAGGATCATTTTCCCCAATTAGCGCTTGAGTCTCCTCTTGAGCCTATTGGGGGTATCTTCCTTCCTAAATGTGTAATTGTGGAAGGGGGTGGTGATTTATCTACCTATTTACATTGCTTCCTCTTCCACAAACCCTACAAAAGGTTACACAGTTTTTTTTAGATCTTTATAACAATGATATAAACTTAGTAGAAATAAATATAACTAGCATGCATACCATGTCATGGAGATTTACATGGGGACAACCCTTTCAAGAGAAAAAAACCTGCACTCCAAAATATGTTCAATATATTATTCAAAAACCATCAACAAATTACAATAAAGTTACAAAGCAAGCTTCTAACAAGAGTATCACCAATGGAGATCTAGAGGCAACTCAACAAATATCGTCTCTCAAAATACATCATAATACACAACCTTAATACAAAGCCATCATAAAATAGGGTTTCCTTCTAGGGAAAATAAACCACACAAAATATACATTGTTAGATATGTGACCTTATGATAAATGGTCAAGATTTACAATGATAAATTACACATAAAATGTGGCTTTGGGGGTAGGGCACATGACCCTTAGACCCCACCCTGCAAGGGGGGTACCTCCCAAAAACCTTCACACTCATTTATGAATAATAATGTTTTACTATTGCAAGGAATTATTCAAGAATTTTTTTTGTTCTTATTTTTAGTATCTTTTTGTAGATAACTTTAAGAGTGATGCCCTTTAATACCTTATGATAGAAGTTGTGGGAGAATGCATCTTAACCAAAGTTGATCAGGAGAAACAATAGTTTCTTGATAAAGTCTTAACTATCTTAGAGTTTGACACTTCCCTTGCAGGCCCCACCAAATTAAAAAAGCCTTGAAATTGATGGGCTAACAGTTTAATTTATTAAGATATTTTGCCTTTGTATTAAGATAGATTTCTTTGTTATATACTTGGAAGCTTATGAAAATTTCTATTGGACCCAATATTAATTAGAGGCTAATTAGACTCATCCATAAAGGTAAGATTATTTATATAATCTTAGGACACCGACATATAACACTCCTTAATAACACATAAAAGATTATCGCCAAAGCTATAGTTAGAAGAATTAAACATATTACCTAGATTTTAGGTGTAGGATTTTTTCTAGATAACCTCATGTTAGCTTATGAACATTAATAAAGCTGATGATAAATAAAATAAAAATTCATTGAGAAAATGCTTAAGTGGCTTGGATTTGGCCAAATATTTATTTCTCATATTCAACTCTTTCTCGAGGATGCCAACACTCATCTAGTAATCAATTGGTTATAATTGATGCATTCCCTTGTGATAGACCTATCATACAAGGTTGTACACTAGCCTCTTATCTTTATATTTTCATTGTTTATGCACTTGGTTATCTCCTCCAACATGATCATCATCAAAATCATATTCTTGGTATTTTGTTATGAGATAATATTGTAGGTCTTTAAAATTGCATTTTACTTTTACAAGTTGCTTCTATGCACTTCAACCTCAACCCCATGTTTTTTCAAAGATTGGCATTGGTTGTTTGTTCATCATTTTCTGAATTTCCTTTAAAGAATATGTATTGCATCATCCTAAGTTTGTTCCTAATTTCTTTCCTTAGGAGATGCAAACTTAGTCATAAAAATGAGTTTAATTGAGTGCTCAAATATAGAAACTTAAAATTGATATTGATGTACAACTAATAGCTTGGAAAAGTTTAGATTGCAAGTTGTCTATTAAGGATAGATGAAAATGTATGATGGCTCAACCAATAAAATATCCTTTTATCAATTACGTGAAAATATGAAGCACCTATTTTGAGGTTGTATTTTATTTTAATGATGGTTTGTTGTCTTTGGAGACTTTCCGACTATATCTTATTATTAGTTGAATTAGAAAGAAGCTTTGTCTGGCATAAGTTTGTAAAATGATGTGATTGTTATTACTATTAGATAGGTTGTATTCATGAAGAATTGGATGTTTGGTAGTGTTTTCTAACCATAAATTTCATCAAGAAAATGTAACTCTAATGATTTAATTTAACATATGCTTCTATATTGTGTTTTTATATATGTTCAACTACAAGTATCACCAAAGAGGGATAAAGAGATTGATTATAAGAGTGTTGGTATATGGTGACTGATCAAGCAAGCATTGTACACTCGCCACATATGATCGTCAGAGTTTGGGGGCGTAGCCCTTGAGGAATCTTTTTTTAGGTTTAGGGTTTTTTTTTGCTAACTAACTTTGTAAACCACCTAAGAAAAAACTTGATAAATAAGTGGCAGTGGTGTGAAAAAATATTAGATTGTAATTCCCTCTTTGCTGGATAATAAATAAGTGGACGATTGTTTCTCTAGTGGATGTAGCCCATATTGGGTGAACCACGTTAAATCTTTGTGTTATTGTATTTATGTCTTCTCTTTTTTTGTCATTATCTCAATATTGTTTATTGCTCATATATGATAAAACCCTAACAAAGAGACGACAAATTAAAAACAAATTATTCAACTTGAAGACAATGAAAAGAATATGATACTTATATTACAAACACAAAAGATATATAATTTGATTTGTGTATTTGTCTTATTATTTTTACAATCATACTCTATTCTAAATATTGTTCATACTCTCTTTTATTATATCTACAACTGTAACTTATTGTTTATATAATTCCTTATAAATATGGTTCTATTATATTCCCTATAAACTTTTGAAAAACCTCTTATGATTTTTTTTTTTGTTTTCAAACTTTATAATAATGTAAGTAAACACTTTAATATTCTTTGAAATTGCATTCATTTCTATTCCTATTTAATGTATTAGGAAAAAAATTAATTTGTGATTTACATAATCTATAATTTATGATGTCATTTTATTTCACTTTATTAAACTCATTGAATGCAATCGAGTTCAAAGCATAGTGTTGTTTATAATGTTTTCACTTTCTTGATAATTATTTGCATAAAATATTATCATTTTTTATAGGTATATATAATTATTTGCATAAAATATTATCATTTTTATAGGTATATATAATTATTTGCATGAAATATTATCATTTGAGGAGTGCCCTCTTTATGATGGCGAGAGGAATTGACTTTTCCATACAATAATTTGAGATTTCAATGGAAAGGAATTGTAAACTGTGAACTTTATTTTTATCAGCACACCTTTTGAGATTTTAATGGAAAAAATTGTAAACTAGGAACTTCATTTTTATAAGCACACGTTTCACCGATTTGTATGAGTTTTAACCATCTCATTATAACTTCAATAATTTGACATTGTAAATGGTATATCTTAATGTCTTTAATTAATGGTGCGTCTAAAAGTGGAAAAGTGTATATTTTCTTTTTTATTATTTTATTTTGGTTTTATGATTAAATTTTTGTTGATAGGTCTATTGATTTAGTATTTAATTTAAATTGATTTATTACTAATACTTGTATTTATAGGAGGTTAAGGGATAAGTTGATAAAAATAATAGGTAGAATTTAAATGTATTTCATATTACATAATAAATTGTATAAAGTATTTTAAATATATAAATATTTTGATTCTATGTATAAATTTGGATGAGGTTGTGGATAATTAATAACGAGATTTGTCAAGAGATAGCTACAAGATTAAGTGTCATATTTTTGTAATATACTACAAAGATCGCTTGATGAAGATTGTACCCCACAAATTTGTCAAAAAGTAGGCGTCCTCTTTTCTTTCTCATTGAAAAATAAAAAGATAGATTTTTATATAAAAAAATAACTATTCTATAATAATTAAAATATTAAGAAAATAATTTATAATTAAAAGTGATTGTAATATCTTTTATTATTATTTATAATTTCATAACAACACATAAATAATAAAATAAATTTTGACCTTAATGAAAAGTAATCCTTTAAAAAAAGAAAAGAAGAAGAATAATTAAAATAAAGATAATTGTTTCTTTTTTTAATATTTCTTTTTCATTTTAAAACATAATTAAAAGATAGAGTATCCTAATAAAAGAAGATAATATTAAAAGATATTTACAACAAAGAAAATAATAATAAAATATAGATTTTTCTTTTATGTTGATTTTTTTCTTATTAATAATATTTAAATATGTATTTTTAGTTTTTTTATCTAAATGTGAAATCATTACAATCTTATCTATCAACATTGAAAAACTAGAGCAATGCAAGGAAACTTCAATTACTCTATGCCTCCCTCCAAGGGATTCTTGTCTACTTGCTGACCCTGTTCAGAATTTCAGGTACCATGGCTGAAAAACCAAAGCAAATTCAAAGAACCTTCCTTTAGACTAGGGTGGAAGATAAAAAGATATTGGCTTTAGTCAATTGGGATACTGCAGACCTAAAAGCTAGGGTGGCCTTTGGAGCAGGGAAGCTTCAATTACTCTTTGCCTCCCTCCAAGGGAGTCTAGTCTACTTTCTGACCCTATATAGAATTCAAGGTACCATGGCTCAAAAACTAGAACAAATTCAAAGAACCTTCCTTTGGATCAGGGTGGAAGATAAAAAAAAGATTGACTTTAGTCAATTGGGACACTGTCTATAGCCTAAAAGTCAGGATGGCCTTGGGATTAGAAAACTAACCAACTTGAATAAAGCCTTAATTTTGAAAATTGGTTGGAATCTTGCTTTAGATGAGGTTGATTGGTACAAAATTATGAAGGCTAAGTATCTTAACAATGGTAGCTTTCATAGAGTCATTGATTTGAATGGTTTCCCAATTGGATCAAAAATTTGGAACAACATCCTTAAATGCAAAAACCTTATCGAGGAAGGTTTAAAATGGAAAATTGGCAATGGTAGATCGATTAGATTCTAGGAAGACTGATGGATTGGTGAAAAACCTTTAGTTGAAATTCATAATTTTAACTGATTGTACAGAAAGGGCAAAGACATCCTTTGGGATTTACCTTGTTGATTATATAACCCCTCTAAGGAAATGGAAATATTTGGCTCAGAGTTATTTGGACAAGGTTGGCCTCCTCCCAAAGGTCACCGAACTCTAAAAATGGTTGATTTAAGTGAGACTCCCCCTCTTCCCTAAGGAAGATAAATTTATCTGGTCAGAAAACCAGAAGGTGTCTTTTCGGTCAAATCTTCTTATAACATGTTGATAAAGTATGATGGGGACCTTGATTGCTGGCAAAAGGTTTGGAATTCTCAACTAATATCAAAGATTAATTTCTTTTGGTGGGCCTCTCTACATGGTAGAATCTTAAGCCAAAACAATCTTGCTAAACAAGGATTCCAATTTCCTAATAGATGCATCCTCTATAAGCAAGTTGAAGAAACTATCCAACACCTCTTTATTCATTATTAGTTTGTTTCAAATGTTTGGATAGCTATATTTTAGAGGCTTGGCATACAATGGGTTCTCAATATCAATATCTATCAATTCATATTTAGTTGGACGTGCCCATCAAAAAACCACCTTATTAAGAAGCTTTGGCAGCAAATTCCTCCCTATGTGTGTCGGTCCATATGGAAAGAAAGGAACAATCGCATAGTCAGAGAGTCTGAAAGTACTATGGAGAGTTTCCTTAGGATGTTTGACAAACTCATTTTGGAAAAATATAGTAATTGCCAATCGCTAGAAAACCCCTAGCTTCCCTCCATCTAATAGGGATTGTATGATTGCAAACAATTGGAAACTTCCTAATGCATTTTACAAGTTTGAGGACACTAGAAGAAGATAGTTAGGAGCAACACTAAATGGATACCTCCTCCTCCCCCTGCTTTAAATTAAATTTTGATGGTGCTTCAAGACAAGGTTTTGTAGAGGGTGGTGTGATTAGGGATCATAAATGTAACTTAATTGCCGCTTACATTGGTAATCTAAAAAATTCAACAAGCAACCAAGTTGAGGTCGTGGCCTTGTTTTGGGGCCTCAAATTTTATCTTTCAATTGGAATTAGTTCTATGGTTATTAAGGGTGATTCCAAGATAATAATTGAAGTGACTAAAGTAACTATGACATTAGAAGATATTAGGTATCTTTTGACTAGGTTTGAAGATTTCACCATTTAGCACACTTTCAGAGAAGGGAGTTTTGTTGTTGATTCTTGGATTTCCATTCACCTTACTAGTGATGGGTTGTGAAGTTGGAGGGGGGATCATTGTTTTCCCCCAGTGTGAAACCCCTCTTAGAGAAGGAAAAAATCTATTAATTCTCAATTGACTTTTATAAAGTTTCCTTTTATGGCCTTTTATGGGTCTCTTTGGGATTTTTGGGCCATTATGATAGGCGACTTATTTTATAAACCTTTTTCATTTTCTTTCTAAAATTTAAACTACATGACATGGAAAAACAAGGAGTACGTTCACTGTTAATATGTCCCCTTGGTGAAGTTTCTTATATGTTGATGTGGCCAATTATTAATTGCAATCTTAATGGGATTTTTCATGAGGAGAAAGACATTAACCTCAATTCTAGGTGGTGATATTTTGATGAATTACAAAATCTGACCATAATCCATATTCCTCTTCTTTCTATAATGATGATGGGCTTGTCACACGAGTGAGTGGATAATTTGTAAATGAAAATGGAGGAAGGAACAAACTACTATGAATGCACAAAATACATTCATTTACTCTAGATTTTTGTACCTTTTCTCTCTGTTGATTTCAATTTTAATTTTTTGCATTCCTCTAATCTCTCATCTCTACTTTGCAAATAAATAGGGGGGACAAAGTTCAATTCGAACCCAATAAGCATGATGACTTTATGAATAACCCTACAATCTGGCACATATATAAAGAGGGAGGTGTGGTGCAGTTAATTGAGTGTTTAAAAGGGCACAATGAAAGCCTTTCTCTATAATTTTTCTTCTCATGGAATGAGAGGTACATTTTTTGTGAGACATTTTATTCAAAAAAAATGAGGAAGTTATTGCAAAAGCCACTAGTCTTCCGACAATAGGACATAAATGAAAAAATACAAGCAAGGTTTCAGACATGGAAAACCTCAATCAATTTTTCAGAGATGGTGAAAACCCTATCAAACTTCATGGTGGATATGACCGAGAATAAATTCCTCCTTCGTGGGACCTAGTATATTTAATAGTTATGAAATATTTTACCCTCAAAGGAAGATATGGTGTATTTAGTTTTATCATATGCCTTTTTTAAATCATTTTGGAAATCATGGTGTTATCTCCCTCCTGATCTTCCATTTCAATTCTATGGAAATTATTGTTAAAGAATTTGTAGAGGGAAAAAGCTAGGGGAGAAAGTCAACCATTCTGCACCAAGGCCTCATGTTCAAGCTATATCATTTCCACCTTTTCTTATGTCCCCTTAGAATCATTTTGGTTCAAGAAGTTGTTGCCTCCTCCAACCCACGATCAACTAGTTTGTTGGATACCCCAAGGCCTAGCAAAATAAATGATTAAAGAACCCAATCCTAAAAGCCCAACATGGTTCCCCTAACACACCTTCTAACACAATGGCTGAAGAAAAACCAAAGGAAAAGAAGAGGAATGATCCTTGTCTTAAACTAAAGGTCAAGACTCACAAGAAGGCTAAATTTAATATACAAGAAATGGATACGGATTTTGAAGACATTGAAGAGAATAGTACACCTCATCGACTTACTAGATTGACTACTAAGCCTTCTAAAAAAAGGAAAAATCTTAAGGCTGACTCAGAGTCTGAAGAGGGTGGGAAAAGTGAATCTAATGGTAAAGAGGATAATGCTATGGAAAAAGAGTTATTCTCTATTACCACGAGTAGTTCCTCTCATGTCTCTAAGAGCTTAAAAATTGAATCCATGGACCTTACAAAGGAAGAGGCCATTGAGGTAAAAGATATGTCACCCAAAACTTTCAAGGGTAAGGCTACTCTTGGCATAGAAGGTGTTACTATTGTGGACACTTGGGAAGAGATAAATAAAATAAAAAATATAATGGCTAATATGGAGAAGTGTCTCTAGGATGTTTCTCAATTTGTACTAAAGATCATGCACAACTCGGCCACCACTTTGTGTTTGTTGCATAAGGACATGTTGGGAATGGAGGACGAGGACAAAGGAAAATATAAGGAACTTTATAAGTTCCTTAATGAGGACTAGACTATGAGAATGATTACTAAGTCATGTGAGTTTAAGGAGACTTAGGAGTTATCAAATTAGGAGATTAAGCTCTTGTTATCAAATTATATCATCTCTCTATATGAATATTAAATGTTAATATCTATTCAACCTACTACAAATATTCATTGGTTGGATTAATATATAAATTCACCTCTTTGTATAAAAAAATCAAAACAATCATATATACCTTGAGAATAAATAGATAATATGGTGAATACATATGATATTTTAGACAATGGATCACAACTACCATCAATGCATAATCATTGATTTATTGGAAGTAGAAAAAATAATGCTATGTCAACATAAAGTGGAATATAAAGGGTTTAATTTCTTAAATTGGAGCTTTTAATGTTTGACCTTTCATTTTTGTACCATAAATGATAAAGAAATATGTTATATTATGTAAACTGTTACAACAAATTGATGCTATATTAAACAAAGGAGATGAAATCTCAGCAAAGGATATGAAATCTCCTTATATAAATTTACAAAGATATTTTTTCCATTATGAAACAATCGTGAACTAAAGATGAAAATAGAAAGTACTTAAAATAAATTAAAGACTAACTAAGATGACCATTAAAGAAACATTACAATATACTAATACCTTCCCTTAATGGTCATCATCTAACTACCTTGTAGAAGGCTATGCATGTCTTGTGGTCACAAATTATTCAGATTATTCTACTGCTCCTACAACCCTCCCTAGAGATCTATAGAATGTTAATGACCAAGAGTAGCCAAAATCCATCCAAAAAAAATAGAGAAGGTTGCCCCCTTCTTTAGAATTCTCCGCAACATGAGACAAGATCCTGCCATTGACTTTGCCACTAAGATGAGTTTGCCACTATTATTGACACACACCAAGAATAATTGCCATGATTTTGAGGAAAAATTGCCAAACCCTCTAAACTTTTGTAGAAGAGCATGATGCCCTCGAACATACTACAAAAATCATAATTTTTGAGGAAAAAATCAGCAAACCCAAGATTAAAAATCATCATCTTTTCTGAAAAATAGTAAAAATCCACAAGGGAATCCCATTCAACTTTGTGAATCCAAAAATGATTTTTGAGGATAAAATTGAAAAACTAAACAGATAGCTAACACAAAATCCAAGACATAGATCAACATACAAAACTTCATTTTTAAGGAAAAAATGGTGAAACCTTTCTAGAAACTAGAGAGCCCTCCCTGACAAAATCAAATCCTTAATTTTTGAGAAAAAATTTATAAACCCCAAAATATATTTTTTCAAGGGAGAAAATTTATTAAAACCCACTAAATTTTTTTTTAAGGGAAAACAATTATGAAAACCCATAAAAAAAAATTGAAGGGAAAAAATTATGAAAACCCATCAAATTTTTTTAAAGGAAATGATTATGAAAGTCCATAAAAAAATTTTTAAGAGAAAAAATTATGAAAACCCGTCAGAATTGTTTTAAGGGTAAAAATTATAAAAATCCATCAAAGAAACCTTCATATGGAAAAACATGAGATTTTGCATGGTAAATAGCATATGCAAGCAACATGTAAATCACAAAAAGTACATGCAAGAACATGCAACCCTAACAAATTAGAGATTTTTTCTCAAACCAAGAAATTGCGCCATCAAAACCCTCAACCAGGTTTGCAATTTTCAGCAAAAATCTTCAAAGAGGAACCACAAAATTTCATAAAATACCTTCAATTATTTCTATTTTAAAAAATTGAAAAAAAAAATCATATAAAAAAATCTAGATCAAAAGAGGCTCAAAGTTTTCTTAAAAATTTCACCTAATTTTATGAAATCCCATCTACCTTCTCTGATACCATGTTATGGTAAATTAATGTTGTATTAAATAGAGGAGATGAAAGCTCCTTATACAAATTTACAAAGACAATGTTTCTATTATGAAACAATCGTGAACTAAAGACAAAAATAGAAACTACCTAATAAACTAAAGACTAACTAAGATGGCCATTAAAGAAACATTACAATATTCTAATTTAAACATAGAGTTAAAACGTTTGATAGATGTGTCAGCCTTCATTTTATCATGTTTATATAATATAGAAAGTGTTTAGAAGACAAGATTTATAAATTGCTTAGGATGCGGTCCCATGGAGGGGGCTTCCTAAAAAAATTCAGCGGGTGGATTATTTTAAATTGGGAGGTCCCATGAATTTTGTAGTGGAGTTTATTCTTAAAAGTTTAAGCTCCACAATTTATGGAAGTGAATGGTCTCATGATTTTTTTATTTAACATACTCAATTCAATTGACTAAATAAATAAAAAAGTTTAAAAAATTATTGATAAGAATTAGAAATTTTTATATTATTCACAAGTGGTAGAAGAGGGAAATTTCTAGCCCCCCACCTTTTCCACCCGCTAAAATTTGCACCCTAAAAAGTAGGGGCTGCTACTTTTGAGGAGAAGATTCCAATTAATCATGAAGGAAACCTTTTTTTGGCTTTATGGGACTATGTGCTCCATTAAAATAGATCCTAAAGCCCCCCTCATGGGAACACATCCTTAGTTTCATAATATGTGAAGGAGTTTCAAAATAATATAATGCATGCAATTAGCCTTATTGGTCTTTTAACACTTTAATGATTAATTTTGATAGTGGCATGTGGATAATATGATCACTTTTGTAAGAGTTCCATCTTATGGGGTTTGTCTAGGGAAATAGTGGTGTTTTTATCTTATATGTAACATTTCCTTACAAATTTATCTTTTTCTTTTTATTGTGTAAATTATTATAATAAACATTTAATGTTATATTTGACATCATTAGGAGTTGTTGAATCATCATTTTCAAGGTTTTTTGTTAAGCTAAAAAAATGTTCTTTGATCTTGGTGATCACAAAAGGAGACTACCTCCTACATTTTTAAGGTTGTGTGACATTGGAGCTTCATTGAGATCAAGATAGGAGTTTTGAAGAGGTTGCACCTTTTACAAAGGCAAGTAAACATGGAAATCTAATTCCTTACAAATCTAACAATTAACAAAAAAGAGTATAATAATAGTTAGTTCAATGGCAATAAAGGAGGAAAATGAGGAATACCAACTCACCTATCTTATGTTATTTTCATTAGTTATGGTGGATACATAAATTTAACTCATAAATTTTGTGTGTGGTAAATCTTTTTGATGTTTTGTAGGCTTGTTCTATTAAATTTATGAATGTACATGTTGTATAGTCCTAAAAAGTTAGCACCTATAATTGAATTCTTGAGGACCTATTAGGCCCTATTTTGGCAATTTTGAGGTCCAAATGCCCGTTATGCTTGATCCTAGCAACATGTATTTTCTCCCTCCTCTCCTCCTATTCACTCTCCCAAAGCTCCCATTCAAATTTAAGCCTATTCTCCATGGGAAACATCACCAATGGTGACATGTCCATGGGTTTTGGGGCCCAAACTTTCCCCGGGGCCTAATGTCAGGGTCCTATTTTGAGATTTTCATTTGTGGTCAACCTAGATCAGATTTGAATCCTAAAGTGATGGATTTAGTATAAAAACCCCTTATCACTCCTCATTTTGATATACATTCACAATCTGCAGCTTTAGAAACCAAGCTATCAGGATTTCAAGCAAGCAAGAGAAATTAGATTCAAGATTTGAAGGAAAGCATCCAAGATCAAGATCTCCAAGTCTCTAATTCTTTAAGATCCTTCAAATCCAAAGAAAAATTATCCATTTGATTCATTTTTTTCTCCCATGATGGCCAAGTAGAGGAATTCTCAAATCAATCAATAAGATCAATTATTTTATCCACCTTCTCGTTCCTCTTTGCAAGTGATTATCAAGCATATGTACATTCAATATATAGGAGTGGAAATCATAGATATATACATTTGTGATGGAATCCTTATTTCT
Organism: Chamaecyparis obtusa; assembly: GCA_027943335.1. Classification (NCBI taxonomy): domain Eukaryota; kingdom Viridiplantae; phylum Streptophyta; class Pinopsida; order Cupressales; family Cupressaceae; genus Chamaecyparis; species Chamaecyparis obtusa. The sequence goes on from BSBK01007457.1 coordinate 273,189, forward strand.
ACATTTCATTACAAGGTTAACTCTTTGGATTTCAAGCATATTCAAGCATCTTCATGGGTATGAGAGATTTCTACATCCATCCATGAGGGCTAATGGAAGGTGAATATATTATTTTCCATTCTATCTACTTTCCTCTATGCAATTTCATTTCATTTATAATTTTGATTCCTAAGTAGGGGTTTGACTAAGGAAAACCCATTTATCCAAACATTTTCCCATTTTTTTGTGTGCGGGAATAGGATACAGAGCTGTCAGAGCAAATATGGGGAGAACAAGTACAATCATAGGATCTATGAAAGTTTTAGCTAAAAACATCAAGGGCGCATCACCATTATCAACATGTCCCCATGACACATCACCATTCTCACCATGTCCTTGCCATTTTGAGCCCAAATTTTTGTCATAGGTTAGTTTCATCTTCTGGTTTCTGTTTATGTCAATTTCAGCTCATTGTCTATCTATTATAGTCTATTCTTATCAATTTTTCAGTAACTTTTCTAATAGCTCATTTACATTACTTAATCATTCTCATTTCATTCAATTATATTACTTAATGAAGAATAGGTCTTGTCCCCAATTAGTGCTTGCATCACCTCTTGAGCCTATTGGGGGTGTTCCTCCTTCTTAATGTGCAATTAATAAAATAGGGAAGTAATTCATTTATCACTTTACCTATTTCTCCCCATTTTCCTATTGTACATTTTGGTGAACCTGACTTCTCTTACATACTTTTGGTTTGGTGTTTAGATCCTCTTTGTATGATCTCCTTGTATGCATTAGATCTTATCTTTATCACATTATATGCATCTAGATATATAGGTTTATCTCATTATAAATCTGATTTGGTGTCTAGATCTACTTGTATACATTGCGTTAGATCATATTCTTATCATCTTTATTATATTTGCATTGTATGCATTACATAGTCCTTATTTTCATAGTTAGATCTTGATCTACTTTGTATGCTTTACATTAAATTTTTATATTTGTTAGTTAGATGTGCTTTTCATAAAAACATTTTTATTGCATATCTCTTTTAAATCTTAAAATTTCATTAGATCTATCTATCTTTTACTCCGATGTGCATGAGTGTTATTACTTTGAGTCCTACTTATAGAATTATAGTTAGGAGAAGCCATAAACTTATGGGTTCCTTTGATCTCGCGCCTTCAATTTTTCCTAGGAATCTTTATGGGACCAATATGCATATACTAGTGACATCAATACTATTATGGAAAGTGACTCTTCACATTCTTCCCATGATGAAGACGAGGCTTTAATATTCCCTCCTATGTAGGTCTAAAAACTTTCCAATGACTTTGAGAAATTTGAACAATGGTTAGGACAAGAGAATCCTTATCCAAAATTCATTTATATTGAGGAAGGTTTAAGCAAGTTAATTCATAATGATGAACATGGTGTTAATATCTTGCGTACTATATCTCACCTCATTGATAAAAATGTCAATCCTATTATATAATGTGCTCAAGAGCTAGGTTACATTCCACCTACTAATAGTGTTGAGAGTTATATGTATATGTCTACCTCCATTCCTAGCATGTCCACTTATGCTCCACCTTTCTTGACAACTTCTATTCAAAATCTCAATCCTACACATGTCAGCATTCCTAATCCTATTGTTACCACTATTCATTGAAGTGTGCCATGTGTTTATTTACCTTCATGATCAATACCCACTTAAAATAGTTTGCATTTTCATATTCTATCATTCCTTCCATTTCCCACAATGCTCCAAATACTACAAACATATCTCCTCCTACCATTCTTTCTATTGATTCCACTATTAATAGCTCGGCTCAAGCCATCTCTTCCTTGCAAAAACAAATTTCTTCCATGACTCAATCCAAGCTCAACATTCCCACATGTGACATTGCTAGTCCTTCATCTTTGGATATCATTCATGTCGTTATTACGCAATACATGGAGATTCATCATCTTGAGACTTATAATGGTAAAAGTTATCCTTTGACCCATGTCAAAACCTTTCAAACATTATTTAGTGATTTCTTTCATGACCATAGATTCATGGCTAAACTGTTTACTAGACCCTTTTGAGACAAAGCCTTGTAATGGTATTATTTTTTGCCTCCTTATTTTATTGGTTCTTTCAAAACAATTTCTAATGCTTTCATCCAACAATTTCAAAATAAAATTGGTCCTAAGATTTCTTTGACTTATTTAATGCATTGTAAACAAGGTGTTAGAAAAAAAGTGACTAATTTCATTAGTACATTTAAGCATTTGTATGCTTAGATTTATTATCATGTGCCTGATATCGTTGTGCAATGCATATTCATTACTAATTTACAAAAAGGCATTAGAGATAAGATTATGCTTTCCTCTTTTCCTCAATTATGTGCAGTGCTTCATAATTATCAGTTTCAAGTGAGCTAGTTTGAGATCACCGCTCCATTGAATCTGGTTGATAAGAGCAATACCATATCCAATAATTTTAACAAGTTTTAGAAACCAAAGAACTCCAATGATATTAATAATTCAAACAACAATATTTATGAGCAAGTGGCAGCAACATCCGAAGGTGTGGCTCATTTGTCATCTATTTTTAGATATGCTCGTGATTTTACTTAGCTTTCTGAATCTTTGCATAATGTGATATTGAATTTGATTAATGCTAAAGTGTTAAATCTTCCTCCTGTAAATCCAATTGACACATCCAAACCTTTATCCAAACACTTTGATCACAAAGCTTTTTGTCAATACCATTGTCAACCTGGTCACAATGTTGAGAAGTGTTTCTGTTTGAAGTCTATTATTCAAGACCTCATTGATTCTAATGCTATATATGTTGAGGGTGTTAATGATCAAGGTAAAAAATATGTAACACATCCTAACCAGAACTTGCAAATATATACCAACCCTTTTCATCTCATTCGACCAATTTCATTGATTTTACTCAATAATTGCCTTCTTCTTCCACTCATGTTGTTGACTATGATGAAAAGTGTAACGATGTCAATAATGTTGTCAACCTAATTGATCAAACAAAGCCTAAACCTAAACCTAAACCTGAGATTTTCATTACCTTTGATCCTACTAAGACAATTAAAGCACCAAATGGTCCTCTTTACATTATGGAAAAGGTCAATGGCCTTGATTCTTGTGATGTTCTTATATCCAACTTGCATGGTGAATGTGATAACTGAAATGAATCTTTTCAATAGACCATTGCAATGTGATTTTTATGATAAATCTGATGTTATGATCCAAAATTGCAATGGTTTCCTTTATCCTTCCCATGGTTCCATTTCATTTCTCATGGAATTTGGTTGTAAATATTTAGATGTTACCTTCATTATGATTCCAACTTTTGATCGATTTCAAGTTAAACTTGGTCTTCCTTAGCTTACCTCCATGAAATTTGTAGCTTCTCCTATCCATAATTGTTTAAAATTTCCTCATAATGGAAAAATCATGATTGTTAACCATAGCCTCTTTCAACCTTTAGTGCCTCAAGAGTCTGTTGATCTTGATTTCTTTTGGCCTTTTATGCCTTAACCAACCCAACCTTGTAGAGTTAATATTTTTTAGTCATATCAAAACTACAATCCAAACGATTTGTGATCTTATCAATCCTAAGAATATTCCATCTCCTTTCCCTAGATGTGTAATTCTTCCTACACCTCCTATACATGCTTCAGTTCCACCTCCTATATCCTATAAATGTTCTATTGATGCAATCTCTCAATCTAGTGAGCTTGCTTTCATTCTTCCTCCTAAAGAAGAAAATGACTTGATGTTGATTGATCCTAAACCAAACCCATTTTTTAGCAAAACTAAACGTAATTGTTGTTCTTATGACTGTCATCATAAACATTGTGCTAGAGCCCATCAACATACTTCCCAAAATATTTTATCACCTAAGATGCATATTGATGCTTTGACTCCCTTCAATCAACCTATGCTTGAGCCAAAGGAGGAAGTTAATTTGAAAAAACATGACAACTCTATATGTATCTTGGATTCTATTACAATTAATTTGGATAAGGAAGACACTCTTGATGATGATTTTTTTGATGTTCCTAAGGCAACTAATGATGATTTTCATGCTAGTGATTATGATGATATGTTTAAGCTTATTGATTTTAATCATGATTTAATAGCTATGTTTTCACAACAATGATCTCTTAATCCTAGTGATGAAAAAAGTAACCCATCTTCATAGCATGGTCCTTGTTTGTAATCAGCTATTATTCCATTTATCATTCTTTATGTTTATCCTCATGCATTTTTTCTCACCTTCTCTAAACACTATAGACTAAGATGGAGAGGTAGGCGATATGCTTGACTAGCTCCTCTTGTATGATGGATTTTTGTGTCTTTTCTTGTTGTAATGTACTTCCCATATGATGTGTTGTTTGTGATATGTTTTATTTAGATTTCTTTAAATAACCCTTGTTTCTCTATTGTCGCAAGGTGATAAAGAAATTGAAATGTTGTAAAATTCCTCTATTTGTATCTCACTTCTTCTATATGTTGTTACATGTTTTTTTGTGCATGTTCCACTGTTCATAAATGTGCCTTTGTATTTTCTTATTGGGGAATGCGGATAATGCAAAATAAAAGCTACCTATTCTTTTTAGTCTATGATGTCGGCCCAAAAAGACTCTTCTTTGTAACTCTTATGTGACATTATTCCATTGTGCTTGTAGTTATACTACCTTTGGGGAATGATGATAGTTCATTTTGATATAATATCTCATGTATTATCATATGATCATGTACTAAACCCAGAGTTGGTAGATTCCTTATGTTCTCTCTTCTAATGTGTTCATTTCCCTTGATTTGTCCTTTATTGGGGGCATCTCATAGTGGAAACATTTCTCATGGGCGCATATATGCTCCGTTAAATCCATTTCTCCTGCTTGACTTTCCAAATGGATTAATAACTAGCCTGTAAAACTCAACTCAGGGATTGGACATCCAAACTGAGCATCTATCTTTCTCATTGTGAAGGCTCATTACTTTGTCAACCCAGGGTACGTGAAATTTAAATGGGTCTACACTATATGTACACTAATTTCCTACTAAATCCATGCTAGCCTACAACTTAAGGAAAGCGATGTTGAAAGGTAAGTGTTGGAGTTGAACTTAATTCAAATGCTAAAGCTAAACTTATGTAAACTATACAACAAAGTTAAGGATGTGCATACATGAACTACTTTGTCTACCTTTGGTTGCAGGAACAGTCACAGGGAATTGCTTCCAGTTGCTATGGGAATAGACAAACTCCAAAATTTGCAATAAAGCTAAAGGAAACTGCTACTAAAAATAAAAGGAGTTACTCACCAAGTGGGCCCCCTTGATTGAGTACTCAGATCTTGATTACACACTTATGAACTCAAAACATAATTGCTTTATTCATACTTGAAAATGTACCAATTACAAGTCATTGTTGAAACAATTGAAAATGTATTGCAACTAAGATGCTAATTCATGAAATCTCTATCAATCTATCTGAGATAAATTTTGAAGAAGTATGGCTTCTTATTTATTACAAAAACTAACTAACTAACTACCCAATAATAGATCAACACCAAAATAATATGTGGATCAGAACTATTATAGCACTAGAAAGGAGGAGGAAAACTATCCACTAAATGAGGAACAATAGACTTGTTCAATTACATGCAGAGTGAATATAGCTCCCACTATATCCTAGATTGATTCCACACTAATAGAATCCATTTGACTTGATCCACATGATTGTGACCAGTTCACCATTGGACTACTTCAAATATCGATCCTTATTGAGTTGCATGGACTTGGTTTCCAAAGACATGACCTGCTTGAGCGCCATTTTTTTATCACTACTCCATTAATCTCTCTACATCATAAATGTTAATAGGCACAAAACTTGGTGTACATATATATCCATTCATCACTGGGTTAACCATTTACTAATCCATAATTAAACTAACACACACACACATATATATAAACTATAAAAGAGTGTATATTGCCCATAACAAAGATATAAAATTATAAGTTCAAGGTCCTTGAGATTAAGTTCATTAGACTATCCTAAAGCAACTAAGAACCAAAGTTCATGAATAAACTACCAAGACCACCTAGGAATAGGACATTCAAAACATGATAAAGTGACCTAATATTTGAGCCAATACTTGGGCTCATCAACCCCCGTTAAGGCATTTACAATTGCTTTAATGTGGGGGCATACACTATGCTCTATGTTTCACATTTTGCACACACATACACAATGATTCAATGAAGCCTATCTTACAAATGGCCAAGGAGATAATGATTTCCTTGTGTTCATATTTTCATTGGATCCCTTAACGAAGGCAATGCTTTCCTTAACGATTGATCTTACCTTCTTTGATACCTAAGGAGATAATTCTTTCCTTATGCTTAATCACTTTTCTTGATCCCTTAATGGAGACAATGCTTTCCTTAAGTACTGATCTTTTCCTTTTCTTGATTCCTATGGAGATAATGCTTCCCTTAGGCCTAATCATTCATTTTTTGGATCCCTTAAGGGAAATAATACTTTCCTTAAGGACTGGTTCTCTTTAATGGATTTACTGTCATAATAGAGCTTGCAAGATCTTCAATGCTATCATTTGCAAAACTTTCCCTTTGTGTGATCCATAGTAAGGAACTCTCTCTCTCTCTCTCTCTCTCTCTCTCTCTCTCTCTCTCTCTCTCTCTCTCTCTCTCTCTCTCCCTCTCTTCTAAGTGTTTCATCTCTTATATTGGTTTTAGATTTGATGAAGATTTAAGTCACTTGGGGGCTTGATGTTTCTTTGTCTCCTTGACCTTCATAAGATTTCTCTTATGCATTGATCTACTTTACTGTGAGAATGATTTCACATCATACTCCCACTAAAGTGGGGCTAAATTTATAGTCCTAAAAATTTATAACCTATAATAAAATGCTTTACTACCTAGTAGGCCCCATTTTGCAATTTCAAGGTTAGTATGCTCGTTATGCTTGATCCTGGAAACCTATCTTTTCTCCCTCCACTCATATTCACTCTCCTTGATATTCCATTGAAATTTTATCCCATTCTCCATGGGACACATCAACAATGGTGACCTATCCTTAGGTTTTGGGTCCCAAACTTTCCCTAGGGCCCGATGTTTGCATCCTATTATGAGATTTTCATTTGTGGTTGACCTAAATCAAATTTGAATCCTAAAATGTAGAGTTAGTATAATAACTCATTATCAATCCTCATTTTGATATACATTCATGATCTACAACTTTGGCAACCAAGCTGTCAAGATTTCAAGCAAGCAAGAGAAATGGATTCAAGATTTGAAGGCAAGCATCCAAGATCAAGATCTTCAAGTCTCTGATTCTTCAAGACCATTCCAATCCAAATAAATCTTCTCCATTTGATGCAAGTTTCTTTCCCATGATGGACAAGTACATGAATTCTCAAATCAAGCAAGAAGATCAATTTTTCATCCACTTTCTCTCTCCTCTTTGCAAGTGATTATCAAGCATATCTACATTCAAGATCTAGGAGTGACAATAATAGATATATGCATTTGTGAGAGAGTCCTTGATTCTAAATTTCATTCCAAGGTCAACTCTTTGGATTGCACATTCAAGCATCTTCATGGGTATCAGTGATTTTTACATCCGTCCATGAGGGTTTATGCAAAGTGAATCTATTATTTTCTATTCTATCTACTTTCCTTTATGAAATTTTATTTCAGTTCTAAGGTTAATTCCTAAATAAGGGTTTGACCAAGGCAAACTCCTTTAGCCAAACTTTTTCCCATTTTTCTATGTTCATGAACAAGATACAGAGCTATCAGATCAGTTGGGCAGAACATGTATAGTCACAAGATCCGTGAAATTTTTAGCTAAAAAAATCAAGGACACATCACCATTCTTAACTTGTCTAGGGACACATCACCATTCCCACCATGTCTCTGCCATTTTGAGCCCAAATTTCTGTCATAGGTCAGTTTCATCTTATTATTTCTATTTTCATTAATCTCAGCTCACTATATGTATGTTATAGTCTATTTTTATCAGTTTTTCAGTAAATTTTCTAATAGATCAGTTACATTACTTAATCATTCTCATTTCATTCAATTACATTACTTAGTGAAGGATATATCTTGTCCCCAATTAATGTTTGAGGACCACCTCTTGAGCCTATTGGGGGCATTCTTCCTTCTTGATGTGTAACTAATGAAATGGGGAAGTAATTCATTTATCACTTTACCCATTGCTCTCCATTTTCTATAGTATATTTGGATCTACATGTTTGATTTATGTTGGCATAATAAAATGACAAATGGTAATCATATCCAACTGGGTTCAAACCATTTTACCCTTATCTATTAGTAATTCTAGGTCATTTGATAGATACTAGTTTTTTAATGGGTTGGTGGCTTGAATAAAGACGAATAAGTCATTTTCAAGTGTCACTTTCCCTGATATACATATTTAATCTATTGGCTAAGGTACACCTATGTGGGTCATCAATATGCATTTGTCTCTAAATCATAAACATCATTATAGGTGGAAAATATAGCAAGCCCACCTAAGCACTTCTTTTAATATGCTTGTATGCATTTTTCTTAGAGGGATAACGTTATGTAATAATGTGGTGGGTTAAAATGTGTAATGTGTAGTATATGTGGGTGACTTATATGGTTTCATAATTTGAGGAGTGAATGAAGTGTTGCAACCTCACATTGACTCTCTGTATTTCACCCCTAATCATTGATCATTTGTTGATCAACTTAAGTTATTAATTTTAGACAAGATTTAATAAGTGAAAATGGTAACCCAATATGCCATTTAAATAGATGTGTAGCATACCCAATAAGAAAATTAAAGAAATATGTGGCATCAAAGGTTGGTTTTTATTTGTCAGAAGACCAATATGTGAAGTTTATAGGGGGGCTTTTTTCTATTATAGTGATTGAGAGTATGTTATTCCATCTTGGGTGGAATGTTTGGTTGACATCATTGGTCTACTTGACAAGATGTTTTATTGCATACTTTAAGACAATATTGTAGCTAATATTGGTGATGCGTTTATTTTCTTTAAAATAATACAAAACACTAAAATGTGGCTATGTGCAATTTTTTATTTCTCATTTCATTTGAGACTATAAATTATTTGTTGATGAATGTGGACCATTGATCTAAGGGAAAGGTTCAAAAGATTTAAACTGGCATTAGTTCCTTTCAATTTTTCAAGCGAGAAGTGATAAGAATAAGAGTTTTGTTGAAGAGGGATTTAGTCACAAGTAGAGATAAGAAGGTGAATGCATTGATAGTCATGTTGGTGGAGAATGTTGTAAGGGAAACTAAGGGATTTGGAACAATATGATGGGATTCTAGAGAGATGAGTCCAATTTGTGACTCATAATTCTACTCTAAGAGAAGGTACCAAATTAAACTATGCCCACACCCACACTATTTGTAAAAACAAGAAAGAAATGGCTCTTTAGGAGATATAAGAAATAATCAAGACGTTCATGTAGTATCAAGAATCAATGAAATTAGATCATGATAGATATCATACATACACACTTAGACAAGGCCTTCTTCTCTATCATACACAAAATATAATTTAAGAGGATTAATGTTGGGTATAGAGGCATGGACAATTCACAATTCATCCCCAAGAATTTAATGTATTGTATGTAATTTTATTGGCCATCATATCCAACTTGTGGATAATTGATAAGTCTTCAATCACCAAAATAACTTGTAAAAGAGAGAGGTGTTGATAAATATCATTACCGATTCTTCATTCATTGTGATTTTAAACAAGGATAAAGATCATTTCTTCATTTGCACTAGTCTAGCCTCATACTAAGGTGATTTAATAATATAATCACTTCTCTAATGAGATTTGCCTTATCTCTATTTCATGAACCTACATCAATTTCAAGAGATCCAAGGTAAGATAGTTCAATGAAAGGAAAGAGCCTTCTATAACTATAGAAATGATTTGGGAGGGAGTCAATTGATATCTTGTTAACCTCATAATCATGTGCATCACATGCCTACTAATTTGAGTTCCAAGGTTTCTACTTCCCTTGTCCATCCTATCAATCAATACAAAGTGAACCATTGAGGATCTTGCTAGGATAGGATAAATATTATTTGGTCAAACCCATTTTATTGTTTCCATGCTTTCTGACAATAATTAAAGATACACCAAGAAAACATGCAATATACTTATAATGACAATGTAATCCTCTTATGATGATGTATTATGTAGCAATTTTTTTTTTCTTGTGATTCCTTCTAAGTGTGCTCAATGACTCATAGAGTCTCTAATTAATAATAATGGCTTAAGGTTTGTGCTTTCAAACATCACTTTATGCAATGCATAACAACTAGTTGGGAAGGGATGATCAACATGAGCTCAACTTAAAATTTAAATATATGGGAGTTGAATTTGCACTTGTCGATCTGAATAAAATTCATTTGTGTACTATTGAATCAATCCAAGATAATGAGTCTCTACAATTGACCATTAAATTTAAATTCTTAAAATTTATAAATATAAGTTCAATTTATTTTTATCAATTTCCACTAAAAAATGGAGATGAAACAAAAAAAATACAAGATATACATTTTAAACAATTATCTAACAATGAAAAAAAAACACCTTTATCATCTAACATAATTTTGAAGAGAGGCACTAACTCTTCACTAACTTCATTAAGATGTTGGTGTTAAAAATTGAATTATGAACATGTTACCAATCCTTCAAAAATAGTCAAGCTTAGTGTGATAAATTATACCTAACAACAAGAGGGACTCCTATAGGTAGGTGGTAAGGTCCAAGACTCAAGCACTAACCCATGCTAAAGGAAGGTTGATATTGATGGCTTAGGAATCATAACCAGTCACTCATAAAAGCACAAAATGTGGGCAACCCCCCAAAAAGTTAAAACTGTATGGAGAGAAGCTTTATCTATGGGGCCTCTTTACTTATTCCTAAACCCTAAATGTAATCATATGCTTCCAAGAATTGAGAGGCACTTGCCATAAAAGTCTAAATATCATTGTAAACATTAGAAAAAAAGAGATGTCAAGTTCGAGTCCCACCCTCAACATTTTTTTGTTTTTTAAATGTCCTTCCATATAAACCTCCACTGGGCATTATCTATCCTTCAAATGAATGTTAGGTGAGTTACTTTTTCCCTCAACTGTAGTTGAATGGCATCCAAGCCAAAAGAGAGAGTTTGATATACCTACCGCACTATTAGCTTTTGGTACAAGGAAGATTTAGAATTATTTACAAAGCTTTCTTCCTTTTGTTTGTTTTGCTTCCTTAGATGAGTGGATTACCTCCTTAGGAAAAAACCCAATTGATGAAGAGAAAGTTTGGAACGTTTTTGCTCATTAGCTAATCAAAACAAAAATGTGCACATGCAATCTCCAATCCCAAACCTAAAATATCACTTGTATTTCTTCTTTAGGTTGATTTAGCGTACAAAAACAGTCTTATTGGTAGTCGTGGCGCGTGCTTTGAATACGGAGTAGAATGCTTCATCAAAGAGCAAAATGCGTACTAACTACAAACTAAAAAGGACTGAATTTCATGAGAGTTCTATACTTTATTCTTTCCTAGTTTGTCTTCATTTGAAATGAAATGGAGGAATTTTAATGAAGATCAAGTGGTTTAGGAGATCACAAGTTATAACATTAATATTTTTTTAGATTATTTTTTAGGTTGATTTTTCTATTATGAATTTTGACTAAGAAGTTTCTTAATTTGTGAAGCGTTACCTCTTTAAAGAGTTCATTTAGATTGTCTATCTTATTAAATGTATCCAAGTTTCAAGCTAATTTTAGTGGCTCATGCCAACTATATTAGTCTTTTCTTTTTGTACACCTTCAAATTGCAATAGATAGCAAAACATAGAGTACAAAGGAACACACATGAATCATATTTGAGAATTATTATGAACAAAACATGGACACACATGAACCGTATTTGAGAATTATTATGAACAAAACATGAACACACATGAACCATATTTGAGAATTATTATGAACAAAAGAGGTCATTGTTGCATCCATTTGAACTTTGTTTAGAAGTTTGTAGAGTTTGGTTGTTAATGGATAAGATTTTGTTGTTCAATTTCTTTAGAGTAGATTTTCAGGGTGTCTACAACATCATTCTATTGAAATACTTCATATTTGTTGGGATGACAAATTATAGAGTTGTAGAGAATGGTGCTCTAATTTGATAAGTTGCTTGTGTAGCAAGATCCCACTGAGCTCATGTTGACAACACAATAGCATGTCCTTGGCTCAAGTAGGATCAAAATCAACATTTTTTCAAGACATTCTAATTTGTATCAATTATACCAAACAACTAGTCAAGAAAATAATAATGATATAAATTAATTAATTGTGGTATTTTATTTATATATTCAAGCTATAATTCTTTTAATTTTTAAAAGCATATATATTTTGAAATTTTATTGATATTTTAACATATAACATAACTTTCACCACAATAAAAACTTTCTACAATTTCTTAGGATTAGATTTATTTTTCTTGATTGGTAAGCTTCAATATTTTCAACTTGGACCAAGACCAAGGGAAGTCGAAGGGGGGAATTTCTCCCCAATAAACGTATCCAACTAACAAGCCACTTATTCAATTCATATCAACTTAGAAGCCACAATGGAAGTCTAAGAGTGACCACTTGGAATTCCAACACTAGATGTCACTTTGAGGATTTGAACATGAAACTCCATTTTGAGAACCTTATGGCATTGCCATTAGAGCTTAATCTCATTGACCTTAGGATTAGATTATTAACTCTAGTTCTTTTAGAACATTTTTTTGAAAAATAAAAAGTATTGAATTATTTTTTATTACTAATTTATTCATACCTCTATTGTTCCACAACACATTTCTTTTAGCATGTAGTGAAAAAATATTTCTTGTTTCACTTAAATGAAGATATCTATATGGATCAAATACATTCTTCAAGACTTTGCCAATGACTATTTTTTTCTAGTAGCTTAAATAGAGGTCATTATTTTTCGTAATGGACTTGCATTGATTATAAAAATATAAAATATATATTATAAAAAATGATATATATTATATTTATTTAAAAGCCAATACTAAGAACTACATATTTACAAAATTTTATTTTCAAAAGACATCATGTAATTCTTAAAACAATTATTTTTTAGTCACCATTGTGATATGTGCAAAGGAGACTCCATCAGAGGTTTGATTTAAGTCTAGGGTGTTATATATATGGGAGTTTAATCTAAGGCACTTCAATCAAACCATCTTAGCTATTCAACCCCTCTAGGATTATATTGGTACAAAAATTTTTTCTAAAAAATGCATGATTTCAAGTGAAATTGGGATGTCCCGTGAGTCAAATTTTTAAGTATGGAACCAATTGCACCATGTGAAACAGTACTACATGCAATTTCATCCTTCTAACAAAGATATTAAAGGATAAGAAGAAGAAAATTAATTGTGGGTTCTAAAATCCTCCACCAAATAGTGTAAAAAATTAAAACAATAAAACTACATCGATTTCTAAAAAGTTTACACCTTTCTATTTTACTTCCTTATCTAATTTCTATAAATAACTCCTCTAATTTCTATAATTTAAAATATTGAATATGTTAAAATAACAATATCAGATTTCCACATTCCATTATTAATACATGTCAATTTTTGGATTCAATTGTGTGTGTTTTTTAAGCATCAAAAAATAATGTTTTGGATCACACTCTATGATCCATCATCAAGATGAGAGAGTGTAGGAATGGAAAGAAAAATATGCAAACTTAGGCTCTCACAAGAGAAATAAGAAGAGATGGGGAAAAACTAACATGCAAACCAAAGAAGAAAAAGAAAAGTAAAAGTAAAAAAGAGGAAACAAGTGGGAAAAATAAATAAATAATTGATAAAGAAAAGAAAATTAGAATACACAAGGAGGGGGGAAAGAAACGTATGAGACAACCAAGAGATAAAAAGAAGTCAAAACACTAGAAACTAATCCATGAGCAAAAGTTAAAGCGAATAAGTAAATAAGTATGTAAAAACGACAAAAAAAATGCAAGACTAATTAAAAAAACAAGCAATATAAAGAAAGACAAAAGCTAATAAATTAACAAATAGAGAAAGAAAATAACATATATACACATGTTAATGTATATATGTTAAGGAACAAAGACAAAATAAAACAAAATATGAAAATGCACGCATATATGATGTTTAAAAAGCACACACAATCGAATCCAGAAACTAACATGTATTATGTTAAAATACTTTATCGTGTATAGTTAAATTTTACATTAGAAAAAATAATTAAAGATAAATATAAATATTTTAAAATATATTTATCTATTTTGTTTTATCTTTACATATGATGTTGTAGGATTATATAATTTTATAAAATTATAAATTTATGCCATTGTCATGTGAAACTAATTTTAAATGTATTAGCCTTTGGCCTATTAATGAAGTTGAATGGCTCACAAAGAATTGATCACTAATCAAGTCTTGCTAAGTGCATAGACTAGATACCATAAGGGATGAGCTGAGATCATGTTTTATGTCTATTTGGCATAATAGATATTTCTTAGTTCATAGTCATAAGCCTAAAAAAAATTGACAATTCATGTAGCTTGTGTAAATTTGGGAGAACAAATGCCCTTCAATCTTTGGCACAATTCAAAGGATGTCAATAACTTGTGCACTCAATACCTATAAGTACTAAAGGTGTTTTGGAATGTTTATCCTCCTAGTGGAAAACTATTTTTTTGTAAATTAGAGTATATTAGTTTGCAATAACAATAATTTTGCACTTACCACCAAATTTAAAAGGAAATATTTGAACAACAAACTAAAAAGCATATCTTACCAAGGGGACACTAAGTTTTTTTTTAAGTTTTTTTTTTTCAAATTCTCTTTATATATCAAGAGAAATAATTTTCAAGATAGTCACAAATCCTAAGGTGATTCTATCCTAGATAGTGTGTTTTCCTTTGCTACAACAATTGATCTTTAGTAGCAATAGAAGAATGTCATTTGGGTGATATTTATTCTAGTAAATATAGTGGTGATAAATAGTAATGTTTAAAGCCAATTGTGAGCATATTTCAAAGTATGAAACTTTATTATATATAAGTTGGAGCCCTAAGTTGATCTAACAATAATTGATTAATGAATTATATTAAGGTTCAATATAGGCATATTTGTGATGCAAACAATGTTTGATAGAACTAAATATAATGCAAGTTGAGCTTGATAGGTGACTATGCAAAGGTCATGATGAATGTAAATTTTTTGATTATTGATGTATGATGTCAATTAATATTTCATTCATATGTGTGTGTGGGTGTGTGTGTGCACTCTAATGGTTTAACGTGATTAAGTTATCTTGTTTTTTCCATATATATGGTTTTTATTTCATACTCCACATTTACTAGTTTCAATTAGGGGGTCTAGTTATTGATGTGTCTCTAGTAATATATTCTTCCTGATGAATATTGTTTTCTTTTATTTTAGAGTATGGACTCAAATATAATGTGAATATAACCCATGTTTACTAGCCAAAAACAATAATTTTATGTATTAAATAAGCTTAAAATGCTAACTTAAATAATCATTACATTCTTTACTAATAACTACTCTTCCAAGTTCAATCTTGTCTTTAAATACTTTTAGTAAAATGAATTCGTTCACAATTTACCTTTCTATAAAACCAAAGATAGTGACATTTGGTTTATGAAAATAATGTGCATGAATTTTTATACATAAATAAACTAGTTTTTTTTTAGTTAAGGCTAAAAGCATATTACAATTTCATAATATTTAAACACGTAAAAAATATTAAATGTTTATAATTAATTATATTGAATTGTTATAAAATATATTATTTTTTGTGTTTGAATGTCAATATCTCAACGTGGACTAACCATTGCATGATATTTGGTACGCTTAAAATTATTTTCTTCGTATATGTTGATTGCAAGGATAAATTAAAGAGGACCCACTTAAATATGTACATATTTGATGTCTAACTCTTTAATATAATTTTTAATTAACAAAATTCTTTGAGTAGAATAATCTATCAACCAATTATAATTCATGTTTATAACATTTAGTGGTCATTTGTTTAATGTGTAACTTTACAAATAAATTAGATTGTAGGAATCAAGTAGTCCCCCTATAAACAGTACTACATCGGGTGAACTTGGGTAAAGAATTTCATGTGACTGGTAATGCAATAGCAACATGCCTTGTAGTACCACTTGAGCTAGGGGAAATTAGACCTTGTGACCTTATGCCTACTACAAGAAGCTCCCACTAATTGAGCTAAACCCTCAACTCATTCAATCTTATAATTTTTATTACATTCAATGAGTGCCATGTAGTGGCTAGTACCTGTATACTTCTAAAAATGGGCAATCTAAATCAAAGTGAGCAATCAAGGCCAAAAATAGGAATTAATTGAAATCAAATCCAAAAGGATTAATTAAATAAAAAAGATCAATCCATTATGCAATTGATTTAAATCAAATTAATTGTATAGTTAAATTAAATCAAATCAAATCCAACTCATTCAAAGGTACACATGGCTAAGACAAATCAATTTAATCAATTATTACTTCCTATTTTTCTCACCAACTACATGTTGACAAAAATCAAATCAACCAATGTGAATTAAGGAATGAGCTCACATGGATCAAAGCTAAATCAATTCTCCATCACACATCTTGGAGATGCATCTTGACCATTCATTTTGTCTCTTTGTTCCAACCTTTGAGAACAAAATATTTACTTTGTCCAAAACATTTGAAACTATTAACTTGACTCAAACCTAATCATGATTAATCTTACTCTACCCCTAAGCTTTGGGAAAATCTATAAATAGAAGGCAAAATCAAGAGAAAAGGATCCACTCTCATTAGTTGTTTAATTGCATCCATATTATAGGCATTTTAGATTTGAATTCTTAGCATATTTGAGCATAATTGAGCATAATTTGAGTTAGAATTGGTATAATTGCATCATAGATTAAAATTCTCACTCTAGAGATGTCTCTAATGAATGCTAAATCCGAGAGCATTTCTTTAGCTTTTCTCGTTAGAGATTCATAAGATGTTTATTGTCATTATTTCCATTCAATTGCTTTGAAATTTTTATATTTTCCATAATTGAGTTTATATTTTGATGAACTAATCCTATGAAGGTATTTTACATACACTAAATGGCACCCACTACGGGCCTTGGCCTCAATTTTTAGAAATTAGCTAAATATTTGCATTTTCATGCTTTTATGTTGCAAATTTTTTATCTTTTGTAGGTAAAGAAGCACATTCAAAAGAAGAATTAGTGTGTATGCAGTAAATTTTCACACCTTTGCAAGGTGAGATAGCGCGTATACAAAAAAGTTTAATTCCTTTGCACAGTGTTTTGACGTGTGCATGATTTCTTCTATCTCCTATCTATATTTGTTTCAGCGTATACAACATGTCTTTGTGATGCCTTTCCCATTATGTTTTAGCCCATATAATGTATCGGTCATTTTAATAGAACTTAACAATATCAAAGTAGCACATTTAATAAATTTTGTAGCACATAATTGTAAAAATAGTAGCGCATATGCAATTTCTTATAGCGCATAGCTCTGTTAGTTTCAAAAGTTTAAATTTTGTCAATAGGATGATTTTAACTCTCTGGTTTTCTAATGACAGGTCATAAGAAAGTTCAAAAACTAGAATTAAGAGTTCATAAGAAGGATAGACAAGCAAAAAGGCAATTGAAGAAGAAGAATCAAATTCATTTGAATAACCTTTTGGAGGATTCAAAGAAAGAAGTGGAAGCTTATGAAAGGTCCTTGAAGGTAATCCAAGCCTATAAAGATAAATATGTATCTCTTAATTGGATCTTTACTCCTTGAATTAACAAGCTTTTCACAACTTTGGAAAAAGGAAATTTAATTATTTTTAGATTTTCTTCACATTTGCCTTTCTTGTGTTGAACTAACATTTGTGAAGAAGGATGCTAAGGCACTGGAGTGATCGCCATTGGGTGAATAAAAATGAAAAATAATGAAATAAAAAATTTGCCTAGACTTTGCTAGCTTCAAAGAGGTATACCTAACACCTTATGTTTTTGCTTAAATTGTGGCCTTTCAATTCAAAATCTAGCCTAATTAGAAGCAAATTTGAATCTTAAGCAAGGCATTAGGGATATGCTCTTCACTTTTATAGTGATTCAAACTCTTATAAGTGCTAAACTTGAGAGAAAAATTTACCTAAATAATGAACAAACACATAAAATAAGCCTCATTATTTGTGAAAGAAAGCATTAGGCCTATGCTCTTCACTTTTATAGTGAATCAGAATGCCAAACATGCCTGAATTCCATTAGATTAAAAGGATTGGAAAAGAACATTTTTAATCATGTTTGGAAGTGAGAAAGTAGTAGGGATATGCTCTTCACCTTTTTGGTGTATCAAACTCCTAGACCTAATTAATCATTTCATTTCATTGTACATGTTAAAGCTTTAGTGGGCCTGCCTCCCGAGAACATGCCTTAACAAGGCCGATGAGAGGGATGACCCAAAGAAGGAACTTGGTGAAGCCAACCTATTCCACCCACTATAAATAAATACATCAGTTAAGTTGAAAAGCTTAGAGGGGAAAAATATCAAATGCTTGGACTTATAGGGCTATAGGCCTCTATCGCACGTGCGCGACTACATGTTCCTTGTATTATTCATTTGATATTTTTGTATGGGAACCCAAACTAAAATTCCAAATTAATCTAGCAATCCCTACCTTTAGAGCCATGTTAAATGCCAGATTTGACCATAGGTATATTTCATGAAGTGGCTTATTGTGAAAGACCCATGTAAACATTCTCAAAACATGAACTTTTGTGTTTAGAGGTTAGGATTAATGACAAGTGTCTTTGAGCTTGTTGGGGTTGATGATACATGTTACAAGAAGAAAACATCCATTCAAATCTCATAAATCTTTTAAAAATATTCCTAATTCAAAAGAGCGATCATCAAAGGGGAATAAATTCAATCCACCCAACTAGTATTAATGTCAGTTTCCACTAGATCTCATCGCTTAAAGATATATTTTCAAGAAGATGAAACATGCATTAGACAAGAGATTCGCTATGAAGATGAAATTTTACAATCTCCATTTGATGAAGAACAAGAACAAGAGGATATAATTCCTAATCTATTTGAAGAAAGAATTGATCCTATGGCTGGAGATAATGATTGTCAAGACCATAACCAAGATCAAAACCATGAAAATCACCATAGAAATCAAAGGAATGAAGAAGCAATTGAAGAAAGGGTTAATGAAGCATCCCAAGGTCCCTTATTCCTCAAGGCTATGGATAAAATTTTAGAAAGGGATCAAGAAAGACACTTTCTAAATTTAGCTCGATTAGGAGTTAAGATTCCTCATGGCTAAGACACATCAACCTTGAAGAAGGATGAGGAAGAAGAAAATCCATTAGGAGATATGAATAGACAACTCAAATTATTCAAGCCCAAATTGATAGCATGAAGAAGATAACAGAACCTAAACCATTTTCAATTGAAGCGATATGTCCTTTTCCTTTTGATAAAAACTTGATCATGGTACATTTTCCTCCAAATGTGGTCTTTCCAAGATATGATAAATACATGGGTAAATCAGACCCACAAGAGAACTTAAGACAATTTTTTTCTCTAATAATTGAATTCATGCATGATACAACGTACCTAACAAAAAAATTTCCAAGAATCCTTGGAGGGAAAGCTATGGAATGGTTTTCAAAACTAGCCCTAGGTATAAAAAATTTTGAAGAGTTGGCATCCAAATTTGTCTCTCATTATTCATATAATATTGAACACGAAATCACCATGTTAAACCTATGTGATACCAAACAAAAAGATGGTGAACCTTTTCCAAGCTTCCTCCAAAGATGGAGAATAGTTTTTGTTCGATACCCAAGAAGTATATCTGAGAAAGAAAAGATGGAAATTTTCATGAATAATTTAAATATGGAAATGAATTATCGATTGCAACTTCAATGTCCCCCTACTTTTGAGAAAATTATTGAAAATGGGATGAAAATTTAAGAAGTGTTACTAAAGAAAGGAGAAATAAAGATTTTTAAAGAAAAAAAAGGTTTTTCTAACACTAATAATAATTTTAACAATAACATGGGTGGTAATAACAACAATGAAAAACCTAGGTTTTGGCTAAAGAGTACCAACAAGAACCTTTTTAATGATGGGGTTGTGGTGGCTAACAACATTAAAGCTACTCCCTTTAATTTATCAAGTGGGTCTAATCAAACCAACAATGTTAATCAAACATCCAAGACCCCTTTTAATAAAAACAATAACTCTTTCAATAATCAAGGAGTTAATAAGCTGAGAAATAAAACACAAATAAGAAAGTTCACACCCTTGGGAGAACCTTTGGAGAATGCATTAAGGAACCTCATTGCTAATAAAATCATCATTTTGCTAAAATCAAGACCCTATGGACTGCAAGGCAAACCATCATGGTGGAATGATGCTCATCATGTGAATATCATAGAAACAAAGGGCATAAGACAAATGAGTGCATGAGAATTAAACATTTGGTTCAAGACTTAATAGATGGTGGTACAATCAAATTTGATGGTCCCCAAAATAATGAAGATCATACAACCTATAAGACTCCTTTCTTAAATCATGAGAAAGGTGAAACATCTAATTCAAATCAAAACAATAAAAGAGGAAATGATAAAGTCAATTTTGCCCATAATTATGACAATACTCTAAATTCTTTATCAGGGTATGAAAAGACAATTAATGTCATAGTGGTGAAACAGAAACAACAGGAAGAAACCTCTAATGTTGTGACTAGGGGGGCAAGCGTCAAAAATCACCTTGCAAGGGACTACCCCTAAAATCATTTTACAAAGTCAAACTTCATCATCTTCAAAACAATACAATATTATGGACCAACTCCAAAGAACCCCTGCACAAATATCAATCTTGGAATTGTTGAAACTTTCACCAATCCACAAATAAATCTTGGAAAAAATCTTCTTGAGACTACTAGTCTACAAAACTTGGATGTTGATGAATTTCAGAGCATGGTTGGACACCTCATTGCACCACATTGTTTATCTTTTTCTGAAAAATATGACATGTCTTTAAATCATCCTCAAAATCATCCATTTTATATAGAAGTCTTGATAGATAAGTACCATGTCAAAAAAGTCCTTATTGATGGAGGGGTCAGCCTAAATATCTGTACCTTGAGTCTTGTGAAAGATTTGGGATATTCCAAAGAATCCATTGATCTTAAAACAAAAATTAATATCAAAGCCTATGATGATGAAGAAATATATTCTATAAGAATATTGGTTCTTCCTATTCAAGTTGGTCCTATCCAAAAAGAAACATTTTTCCAAGTGCTTGATCTAAAATTGACATATAATACTTTGTTAGGGAAACCATAGATCCACAAAATGCAAGCAATGCCTTCAGCGTATCATAAATGTCTAAAATTTCCTCATATGGGCCAAGAAATCATGGTGAGTGGGGATTTTAATCCATTCCAATATTAGAATAATATTAAACCCTTGAATGACTCATTGGTTACCTATAATAGTGAATGTACTACATCAAGAAAATCAAAAGAAACAATTCAAGGTCAAAGTTCAAATGATAGCTCTCTAGCAAACGAAAAAGGAAAGATGGAAGAAGAAGGTATCCTTGGTAGTTCGAATCAAGACAAAACTAACTTATCTACATTGACTAACGGAAAATAGAAATTTAGTTGGATAGAGTCGAAGGAAAAAGAAGAAGAAAATATCTTACACCAAGAAGAGGACAATTCAAAATCTTCTTGAACTAAAGCCAAAGAAACACATTATCAAACGATGTATACAATGATGAAATTTTTTGAAAAATAATGCAAACTCAAGCAAAGAGGTGTGGGAGAATATTCCTTATCAATGATGGATTTGCCTATTTCCCCTAGATCTCATGGAAAACCATATAGTTCCAATCTTCCTCAAAAGTACAATGAATATTTTGTATGATCTAGTATTTCTTCACCCATAGAAGAAGATGATAATGAAATCCTAAAATGGCTTTATAAAGATGAAGAAGCGTCAAGTTCAAATCAAACATCAAATGAAGAACAGGTTCAAAATATTAGCATCCCAACTGTTGGAAATATTCGGGATTAATCGAGTTACTGAGAGGGGAGGGGTGAATCAGTAACTTCAAATTTTCTTACAATTACAGATGTATTAACATATAGTTCACTTTTTCTTTATGCATATAGAAAGCATGAAACTTAAAAGCATTCACAACAATGACACATAGATTTGGTTACCCAGAAACCTTCCAAAAAGAAAGTAAAATTGGGGTGGGGATGAAACCCACAAAGCTTTAGTACTGCAAAATAAAGTTGGCCGGTTAAGGCTTACAATTTGATCACTTCTGATGATCTGCCCTGTTAGGAGCAATAAGGATTGCTAAATCCACCTTGTTAAAGGATTTACAAACATACAATGAAGTATGCACTCGGTAAAGAGATTTTACAACAGACTATTAAGTCTACCTGGTTAAAGGATTTTAGTACTGATTCACCTGTTAGGATGAAACAGTAGATCTCTTGCTTTGCAACTGGATTGCTGATTGAGATTCGCTGAATGTACTGATCACCTTCTGTGATGAATTTGTCTTTGTTGTTCCCTATACTGCTGTAGCCCTTTGTAATTCGCTTATCTCTGCCTTTTCCTTTTATTCACATACATACTCATATAATTACATCTTGACATTTTTACAACATTGTTTATATACAAGTCTAAACAATTAATTACAATTACAAAGTCGACTTGACAAATAACATAAGTGCCACTAAGTCGGCCCAAGTATGGTTACACGGCTCCTGCAAACTAACTCGGTGACTTTCTGATACTCGGCGTCCACTGCATTACTCGGCATCGTCATGCACTCGGTAGAAGTGAAGGCACGGTTCATACTAACCACTCGGTAGGTTTTGATCTCGGTAAATACTGGTGACTCGGTAGACATAATGTTACTCGGTTTACACTGTCCTGCTCGGTTTGCATTATCTTGATCGGTTTTCACTGTCTTGCTCGGTTTGCATTGTTTTGCTCGGTTTGCACTGTTCTGCTCGGTTTGCACTGTTCTGCTCGGTTTGCACTGTTCTTCTCGGTTTGCACTTTTCTACTCAGTTTGCACTGTTCTACTCAGTTTGCACTGTTCTACTTGGTTTGCACTGTTCTGCCCGGTTTGCACTGTTCTGCTCGGTTTGCACTGTTCTGCTCGGTTTGCACTTTTCTGCTCGGTTTGCACTGTTCTGCTCGATTTGCACTGTTCTGCTCAGTTTGCACTGAGAATGCAAATAAGTGTTGTCACTAGTGGCAATTCTGCTTAATGCCAACACCCAACACACCAACATGGAAATGGATATAAAATCATGCAAAAGATGTGGTACAAAGGAAAAGGACCCTTGGGAAAAAAATAAAGGATTGGTGGATCCCATAGAAATGACTTGGAGATATAGTAAAGAAAAATCACGATTAGGATACCTTGACCCAGGATATAATAAAAATAATCATCCATAATTTTATGAACAAATTTTACAATTAAATTTTCGAAGTGACGAGGATTGTAATGAATGGGAATGGGATTCTTTATCTGAAGGATCTTGTCAAGACAAATAGGTGGATTCAAATCAAGAGTTAATCTCAAGTCAAGCATTAAGCTCAAATAAAGGGTTGGATTATAATCAGGAACCTACTTCAAGACAAGAAACAAAAAGGTCTCAATGGATGGGGGAACCTTTTGTACCTTCATGGTTACCAAGAATAGGAGAATCTAGTGTTAGGTTTAACCCACAAGACTTGTATCCTAAATAAACCCAAGAGGACTTGAGTGAAGAAAATTTTGATCCAAGTTCTATGGAACACCTTGAGCAAGCACATATCATATATTTAAGAGATACAATGTATGGATCCTCAAACTAAGTCATTTCCTTAAGTCCTATTAATTTGAGCCTATCCAATGATACCATATCCCTTATATACTCAAAACTAATTGATTTGGATTCTATAGAGCCAAACGACATGCCCATATTTCCAAATGATAGTTCCTTGGCCCTATACCTAAATGCAGGTGAACCCTCTTCTACCAATGAAATCTATCAAGGAGAAATAATGATAGAAAGTATTCAATCTCTTAGTCATGAAAGAAAAGAAAAGAATGATGAAAAATTAAAAAGGTCGAGTGGTGAAAACCACAATGTAGTAGTGCTAGATAAAGAAAAAGTAAAAATAAAAGACGTTTTTGAAGGTGAAAACCCAACTGTGGCACCTAAGGAAGAGATATTGGACACTTTACCTAAGCATTATGAGGAAAGATCATCTATTTTGATTGAACCCATAGAAAAAGTCAACATTGGTACAAAATCATAACTTAAGATTATACATCTTGCAGCTTCATTGTCAAAATAAGAAAGAGAGGAATTTATTGAGTTTTTCAGAGAAAGACAAGTGAATTTTTCTTGGTCTTATGATGACATTTTAGGATTGGATCCAAATATCATTATGCACCATTTGAATATGAAGCTAGGAGTCAAACCAATCAAGCATAAACTAAGGAAAATGCATCCACATATTGCATTACTAGTTAAAGTTGAATTGGAAAATTTATTGAAGGTTGGTTTCATTAGAGCCATGGACAATGCTGAGTGGATCTCAAACATTGTACCAGTTTCAAAACTTGAAAAATCAATCATAGTATGCATAGACTTTAGGGATCTCAATTTAGCATGCCCTAAAGATGATTTTCCACTACCAAGCATCGATGCAATAGTACATTTAACGACATGTCATTCTATGTTTTCTCTCATGGATGGGTTTAGTGGATATAATCAAATTAAAATTTCTCCCAAAAATCAAGACAAGAATGCCTTTACATGTTCTTGGGAAACATTTTTTTGGAATGTGATGCCCTTCGATCTCAAAAACACCGGAGCAACTTATCAAAGAGCTATGACAACCATATTTCATGACATGATGCATAAATTCCTAGAATACTATGTGGATGGAATCTTATCCAAATATCACTCAAGAGGAGAACACTTGCCAATTCTAGAAAGGACTTTTACAAGGCTTGAACAATTTAAAGTAAGATTGAATCCTCAAAAGTGTGCATTTGGAGTACAATGTCGACAAGTTACTTGGATACATAGTGTTAGAAAAGGGTATTGAGATATACCCTACAAATTTTAAAGCAATAATGAAAATGGGGGCACCAAGAAACATAAGCCAAATGAGATCCCTTCAAGGATGGCTGCAATTCATAAGAAGATTTATTTCTCAATTAGTTGAAAAGTGTCATTCATTTACTCAACTCCTTCACAAGGATGTAGTATTCAAATGGGATTATCAATGTGAAGAAGCCTTTGCACTTCTCAATAAGTATCTTATGAATCCACCTATATTGATGCCACCAATAAGGTTCAAGCCTTTAATATTATACATTTAAGCAATAGAACATTCCTTAGGGGCATTACTAGCTCAAGAAGATGAGAATTGCAAGGAGAAGGAAATCTAGTATATTAGGAGGACTTGGTCAAATATGAGTTGAACTATAGATTCATTGAAAGATCACGCTTGGAAGTTTTTTTTTCTTCACAAAAACTATGGTCTTATATGTCGGCACACAAAATCTGACCCATAGCTAAAATTGACCCTTTGAAGTATTTGTTGACCAAAACAATCCTAACAGGAAGACTGGAAAAGCGGGTCATGGTATTGAGTGAATTCCACATTGAATATGTGGATAGGAAAGTAGTAAAAGGCCAAGTTATAGTGGACCAATTGGAAGAAGAACCTTTAATATATGGATATCCTATTTAAGTAGAATTCCCATATGCAGAAATTATAAATATTGAAGCCAAGACATGGAAACTCTATTTTGATGGTTCATATACACAACATGGTTTAGGAGCAAGTATCTTATTGATCACACCTCAAGGCTCTACTATTCAAAAATCTTACAAAATTCTCTTTCCATATATTAATAACATTATTGAGTATGAATCACTTGTCATATGCATGAAATTAGCTCTAGAATGGAAAGTAACAGATTTACAGGTATAGGTTATTCATAACTTGTCATTAATCAAATCAATGATGAATATCAAATAAGAGATGATAATTTGATGCCTTAAAAAAGGATGGTAAATGATTTGAAGAAATACTTTGTTTTAATAACTTTTGAACAAATACCAAGAGAGAAAAAAAAGTAGCAGATGTCATGGCAACATTAGCTTCTCTCTTACAAATGTCAGATCAAAGTGCACGATATGAGTTCTTGGTAGAAGATTTGGAACAACCTTCATTTGACCTTCCTAATCCCAAAATTTTTTTCCTATTAATAGGACATGATTCTCCTTGGTATGGACCTAATTACACCTACTTAAAAGACCAAACCTTTCTCTTGGACCAAACTAGAAATCAAATAAGAAATTTTATAAGACAAGCTTCTCATTATACCCTTGTTTCAGATACATTGTATCGTAAAATTCTTGATGGACCACTTCTTAGGTGTCTAGAGGAGGTGGAATCTAAAATAGCCTTACACAATGTCCATGAGGGAATATGTAGATCACATTCAAGTGGTTTTACCTTAGCTAATAAAATTCTTAGAATGGGGTATTATTGGCCAACCATGGAAAAAGATGTGTTTCATTTTGTTAAAATTTGTCAAAACTATCAATACCATAGTAATCTAATTCATGTGCTGGCACAAGAATTAAACCCAATGACCATGCCTTGGACCTTTTATCAAAGGGGTTTATATTTATTTGGGATGATTTATCCACCATCCTCCAATGGTCATAAATTCATAATCATAGAAATAAAATATTTCACTAAATCGGTAGAGGTCATGCCTTTGTCTACTGCAATGGGGAAACAATTTGCAATATTTATTTTGAATCACATAATTTGTAGATATTGTATTCCTCATACCATAATAACAGATAATGCAAAACATTTCAAGAACAAGGATTTCAAAGAAATGAGTGATTAGTTTCACATTATTCATGATTCATCCTCCATTTACTATCCTCAAGGAAATGGATAGGCAAAAGCAACAAACAAAAATATCCTTAAAATCTTGACAATAACAGTGGCTAACTCAAGAAGAGATTGGCACATACAATTGAATCTAGCATTATGGGCATACTTGTTAAAATGGAAAATAAATTCGAGCTAGGAACAAATTAATCCAATTGAGTAAGGAAAAAGGAAGATTATCATGAATCAAGCTAATCCTTCGAGAATACACCAAAATGAAACAACAAAGGAGACAAGAAGATTTTGAAGGGGGAAAAGCATACAAAAACCCCCGTGAATTATGAATGGGCAAAATAGCCAAAAAGAGAGAGAGAGAGAGAGAGAGAGAGAGAGAGAGCTTTAGCTCATACAATATTGAAGAATGAAAGAGAGAATAGAGAAGTGTTGTATGAGAAAAGAGGAGAAATATCTCTATATGTAGAGATAAGAGAAGGAGTTCAAAATGTAATTCCCGTGAGAATGAATGCCACCATTCATAAGTGTGTGAGGCCAAGTGTGAGATTCCTCATAAGGAGGAATAAACTAATTACAAAATAAATATTTGTCCTCACATAGTCTACTAGAGGACAAAATAGAATATAGGAGAAAGAAGACAAAAAGAAATATATTAGGATACCTTGGCTTATATCCTAATATATTAGAACAAGAAAAGAAAAAAGTCTAACCTTGGTTTATAAAAACACCAAGGAAAGATTACAACTTCTAACACCCCCCTTTAATCTTTACTTGGGGAAATTACATCAATAGGTATTAAACCCAAATGTTTACAATAAATATGAGATGTTTCTTTGGAAAGAGTCTTCATTAGGATGTCTTTGGCTTGATCATCTTGCATGTCTTCAAATTGTGCTTTGGAGCTTGAATGGTACATAGGAGTTTGAATATCATGTTGAGGAGAGCCCAAAATTTTAAGAGACCATTGAGATGCTTGAGATACATTTATGCAGTTTGTATATTCAATTCTATTTAAAACTAGAGGTGGAGCATAATCAAAACTTGAGCCTGCAAAAAGGCAAGAAACACTAGTAGAGTGCCCATCATTGGGATCACCTAGTACTGAATCAGTAACATATTGAGAATCATAAGCCAAATTTGTAACATTTTCATGAGTTATAGATTCAGAAATACAATCATTAGTTGTATAAGATAAATCTATAGTGTATTCATCAGAATATGAAACATTAATAGGAGAGTTAATATAAGCATCATTATCATCAATCATAGAACTACCATCAGAAATTTCATCTTGAGTAATAGACATGTCTTTCAAAGTATTATTAAGAAATGTAGATATAATTTCATCTTCTTGGTCAAACATATCATCAACAAGAGAGTAAAACAGATTATTATCATCACAACTAGGAGAAACCAGATTATTAGGAGTATCATTACTATGTTCATCATTATCATTAGGAAGAGCAAGAACAGAAATATGGTTAGGAGTAGAAAACACATCATGTAATTTATCATTTTGAACAGAAATAATACCAATTCCTTCAACTTGACAACAATTATTAGCTAAAGGGATATGAATAGAATCAGGTTGGAAAGAATCAAAGACTTCCTTGTGGTATAGGACATGTGGAGATGCATTACGATCAATAATCCATTTAGGTGGTCTAGAAGAATTAAAACAGATAGTAAAAGCAAAACGAGATTGATTTCCATTATAGTAATTTTGAGAATTTCGTTGATCTTCTTTCTGTTTCTTAAAACAATTATGAATTAAATGACCATTTTTACCACAATAAGTGCAATAAGGCCTATTTGAAGGGTTATTATTGTTATTATTATTATTATTATTATTATTATTATTATGATTGTTATTGTAATTATTATTATTATTAGGTCTTTGATGAGTTTGATTATAGTTGGAGTTGTTTGATCTCTGATTATTTTGATTGTTATTTGAATTATTACTAGCTCTATTATTATGAGATTGAGAAACATAAGCATGTTCATGAGATTTCAATATACCAAATTGAATTAGTTTAGCCTCCTCTTGAGGCAACATAGTTTGAAAAATAGGATAAATTAATTGAGTTGCTAAACAAGGAATAGCTAATTGAGAATAGATATTTGTAATAAATTGTTGAAAATACCTAGGTAAACATTTATGAATTATAATATGAATTATCCTTAAGTCAGAAAGAGGAACTTGTAACCCATTTAATAAAACTCTAATAGAATCAAATTTAAGTAAAAAATCATCAACATAATTAAAATCTGTATACCTGAGATCTTCAAGCTGGTCTTGAAGTTGGATTTTATGGGTCTCATTTGCACTATCATAGGTGTTTTTCAGGATGTCCCAAGCCTGATGGGCTTCTGTACAGGAGGAAATAAGGACATACAGTTCAGGGCTTAGGGATATGCCAATTAGACCAAGGGCTTCATTGTTCTTAGTTTGCCAAGCATCTTGGTCAGCTTGAGAAGCAGTGGTGGGAGGTTTAGTGTTGGCATTAGTGGCAATGTCTAACAGATGGCGGAATCTAAATATCTAGGTCATGTGGGTTTTCCAGGCATGATAGTTGGTGCTGGTTAGTTTGATCTCAGGCATTAGGGTAGACATGATGGATGCATGAATAAAGTAGAATAGACAAGGAAGCAAGAAGGGAAAAACTTGAACAGAACAGAAAGCTAGAATGAACTAGAATTAAAAAATTAAATACGAGCAGATCTCGGTTAATCTGTTATGAGTGAACAAATAACAATGAGAACGTGTTGCTACAGAAAAAAGAACAACTAAGCTAACAGATAAGTTAACTTAATAAACTAATATTAAAACTTAAGCTGAAAAGAATCAAATTAAAAAACTACAAATTTGAACAAAGCAATGTTATAGAATATGTTATTAATAGTTATATCCAGCAAAGAACCAGAAAAGGTTATTAACCAAAAATGTTAATGAATACAGAGAAAACATTAGTAATGAGGTTACGAATATTACATGCAATGAGTAAGAGTTACATGCAATAACATGCAATGAATAAGATCTGATAAAAAACTTAATTAAATATTTTTAAAGGAACTTTAGCGAATGAAAATATTATGCAAGTGTTGAATACCTTACATGCAAAGAACTTGCATGCAGGTAAAACAACATTAAAAAGTACCTTTTTAAAGAATTTTAGAATAGATTGATGCAATTTGTAATAACCTTTTGTATTAACCGTAAAATGCAAAAAAATGTTAGAACAAATGCATGCAAGGATAGATTTGAAAAAAATGCTAAACTAGAACATGCAAATATTTATTGTTATAATAACTTGAATAGCTAAACTAGAAACCGTAGAATGGAAAATGTTACTAAAACGTTATTAAAAAAATGATCTAAAAACATTATTGAATTAGTGTTAATTACCAACGCACTGACGAGGACCAGCCTGTGAGGGAAGTTGAAACAAAACACGTTAATGCAAAGAAAAAAATGAAGATTGAGAACATATAATGCAGATCAAAAAGACAAAGAAACTCCTAATGAAACTAGCGCATGCAATAATAACGGACTTAAGAAAAAAAAGCAACGGTGAAGCCTCTCTAGATAAAATAGATAAAATAGAAATAGATAAAAAGAATAGCAGAACTTAGCGGGAACCGTTTTCCCTTCTAAAATGGAAAATAAATTCGAGCTAGGAACAAATTAATCCAATTGAGTAAGGAAAAAGGAAGATTATCATGAATCAAGCTAATCCTTAGAGCATACACCAAAATGAAACAACAAAGGAGACAAGAAGATTTTGAAGGGGGAAAAGCATAAAAAAAACCCCGTGAATTATGAATGGGAAAAATAGCCAAAGAGAGAGAGAGAGAGAGAGAGAGAGAGAGAGCTTTAGCTCATACAATATTGAAGAATGAAAGAGAGAATAGAGAAGAAGTGTTGTATGAGAAGAGAGGAGAAATATCTCTATATGTAGAGATAAGAGAAGGAGTTCAAAATGTAACTCCCATGAAAATGAATGCCACCATTCATAAGTGTGTGAGGCCAAGTGTGAGATTCCTCATAAGGAGGAATAAACTAATTACAAAATAAATATTTTCCCTCACATATTCTACTAGAGGACAAAATAGAATGTAGGAGAAAGAAGACAAAAAGAAATATATTAGGATACCTTGGCTTATATCCTAATTTATTAGAACAAGAAAAGAAAAAAGTCTAACCTTGGTTTATAAAAACACCAAGGAAAGATTACAACTTCTAACAATACTGCACAAGTATAAGAACACCAATTGGAGCCACACTTTTTTTAATAGTCTATGGGGCAGAAGCAGTATTACCTTTAGAAGTGAAGATCCCATCTTTGCAAATTTCTTTGTATGGATTGTTAACAAAAGAATATTATAGAGTGGAAAGACTCCAAGAACTAGAACTACTTAATGAACATCAAAAAAAGGCATATGAACATCTTAAGTCATATCAAAATAGGATGTCAAGAAATTATAACAAAAATATCAAGCGAAGGGAATTTGAAGAGGGTGTGACCTAGTGTTAAGAGAGAACCCAAAGAACCAAGAAGAAAGAGAAAAAAAGGGAAAATGGGAAGAAAATTGGCTAGGACCATTCATTATCACATCTTCCTTTAGGACAGGAACATATAAGTTAGCCTATTATGATGGGTAAGAGTTACAAGAGCCTATCAATAGCATACATCGAAAAATATTTTATACCTAAATCAATTGAAAGAGTATCAGTTGGAAAGAGTATCAAAATATTAGATGGGATAACATCAAAACCTTGTACAACAAAAAATTGAGCATGAAGAAAGCCAAAAACATTGAGAAATTGGTCTTGAAAAACAAAAAAAAAGCAAAAAGCAAAGAAAATAAAAAACAATGAAAAGAGTTCCTAAAGAAAATAAAAAACAATGAAAAGAGTTCCTGAAGAAAATTAAAAATAGAGAAAAGAGTTCCTGAAGAAAATAAAAAATAGTGAAAAGAGTTCCTGAACAAAATAAAAAACAATGAAAAGAGTTCCTAAAGAAAATAAAAAATAATGAAAAGAGTTCCTGAAGAAAATAAAAAATAGTGAAAAGAGTTCCTAAAGAAAATAAAAAAAAAGTGGAGTTCTTAAAGAAAATAAAAAATAGTGAAAAGAGTTCCTAAAGAAAATAAAAAATAGTGAAAAGAGTTCTTGAAGAAAATAAAAAATAGTGGAAAATTGATCATGAATAAAGAAAAAAAAAATTCAAATATGGATCCTAAAAAAAATAGTGCCTTGGTTAAAAGCTAGCAATAGGCTCCTTGGTGGCCAAAAAAGGAAAAAAAGAGAAAAAATAGTGCATTGGTGAAAACCTAGCAATAGGCTCCTTGGTAGGAAAAAAAGAATATAAAAGAGAAAAAGAACAATAAACTTAAATGGTGAAAACTTGGTAAATAGACACCCTTTGACCTTAAAGTCAAGTCAAGTCTTATCTTCCATATACATTTCTCCATCATCCTTGTATATATTGCATTAACCATCATTTGTACATATTGCATTAGCCATCATTTGTACATATTGCATAATAAATTCCCAGAGTTGCATTTGTAAATACCCAAGGCTTTCGTCGTGGTTTGGAAAATTGTCTAAGTCCAACATCACTATGGAATTAAACTAGGGGAATTTTATCCTAAATCAAATTGGTTCATCAAATAGACAACAATTGACAAAAATCAATACATCAAACCACAAACTTGACACTTGAACTTTTGATTCATATCGATTCCCGATTCAAGAACATTTGATCTAAAAAATGATCGACACTTTGATCCTCGATTTACACATAGTCTTATCTTTATCAGGATTAAAAATAATAATAAAAAATAAAGATTGAAATGGATGGAGTTCTACTTAAAATATGGATTTGAAAACAATGGCGAAATGTTCAAAACTGTTACTTGATTATGGAGTCATGTCTATTTTGCAAATTGATGAGGTCTTTTGGCTAGATGAGCAATGATAAAAGCATGATAGTTTTCTTGATTTCTGCATGATTGTCTTAAGGTTGAGGCTTCAAAGTATGTAACATTTGTCTAATGACATGATCATCAAATAATCATCAAGGACATGTACATATGGAGATAATCGTATCTTTTTATGTTTACGCAACAAGGTACCTTGGTCATTTTGATCATTCATATCTTAATGCCAAAATCCACTTGCAACATTTAATCCGATGAAAGCGATATTCATACTATCATGGTTGAAAATCAAACTAGTGAGGGTTGTACAAATTTCATGCACACAATTCGAAAGGAAAGCGGTATTCAAATCATCATGGTTGAACCAGTGTTGATTGTACTAATTTCATGTTTCAAAAGCTCAATGATGAAAAGAAGCATCCTTTTTTCTTGAAAGAGACAACTAGTTTCATTCATATAGATTAAATTTGCATATAGATTTTTCTAAAACAAATAGAAAAAGGGGTAGAGTCAAGTACAATCAAAAGATTCATCATGAATTCTTTACTTGATCGAATAAGTTGGACTAAATCAAATCACTAATTTGCATTCATTTAGAGACATAATCAGTTGCATTTTAGCTTTTATTAATCATTAATTTGCATTCATTTAGCGGCATATTAAGTTGCATTTTAGTTTTTATTAATCATTAAATTGCATTCATTTAGTTCATTCGTTAAGTGCATAATTAATCATTGTATTTCCCTCACATAGCATATTATTTAGATTCATTAGGTTGCATCACATCATGGAGTTAATCATTAGAAGCATATAGAATCATATGGGAATACATGCACATATCATATAAATGCATCATTAATCATTAAAGCATAAATAGAATCATTAAAACATAAATAGAATCATTAATACCATTCATTAACATTTTTTCATCCATCTAAGCTATTTCATATATAAGACATCCATATAAAGAATATAAGATAAATGCATTCATAACATTTTGCATCATAAAAACAAAAAAACAAGAATATAG
The DNA here is from genome assembly GCA_027943335.1 of Chamaecyparis obtusa. Taxonomy (NCBI): domain Eukaryota; kingdom Viridiplantae; phylum Streptophyta; class Pinopsida; order Cupressales; family Cupressaceae; genus Chamaecyparis; species Chamaecyparis obtusa. The sequence continues at coordinate 307,308 of BSBK01007457.1, forward strand.
ATAAGACATGTAAAGCTGCATATATCATCCAAAAAATTAAATGTCCAACATATAATGACATCATAAATGAGAAGAGTATCAAAAGAATAATCAAAGAAATGTCCATCAAATAATATCAAATATCCATGAAATAAATCCACAAAAGAATCCTAATCAAAGTGATATATATGATACAAAAGGTGAACTAATCAATGATCTCAACTAGTGCCACCTGTATCTGTTTCATTTAGTCCACCTATACATGTCCTATTTGTATCTGTGTCTGCATCTCTGCTAGAACTAGGTTGTGTACCATGATGGGCCATGGTAGCCATAAATATCTGCATCATGATGTTGAACTAATCCATCTAAATCCTAATCTGAGCCATGCAAACCTGTAAAGCTCTAACATCATGAGAAAGTTTATCTGGTGCCTGTGATCCTAGCCCTACCTATGCTGGTGGAATAGGAATCAAGGAAACTTATGGAATAGGACCCTAAGGAGAAAGTATCTATCTAGGTACTCTAGGTCTCTGTTGACCCCAATCTACAACCCTCATCTGATGGATAGATCTAACTCCTCCACCCCTCTACCTCACTCCTCCACCTCTCATCCTCACTCTCCCAATCTTGCCACCTCGCACTCTCACACCACCACCACTAATAGGACTATGAGATGCAACTCATCCACCATCTTGACCACCTCTCATCGCTCTCTCACCTCTCCCATTATCATCATCATCATTTGACCTATCTCAATATCAAGAATAGCCTCTACAAGTTTTGTAAAATATGGGAAGGGATGTTCTGTAAACTACTGCACATAATCATCTATCATGCCAATGTAAACAATGTGATCTCTCATATCCTAGGCTAAATGTGGTAATGCAATAATCTCATCATGGGTAATGCAATAATCTATCTGAATACCTCACATAAATATCTCTACCTATACTCGTGCGTATAGTGCCAAACCCTATGGCATGCCCTATAATTAGCCAAACTTTCAAAGTACCCTATGGAATCAAAATATCTCAATAACTAATGGAGAATCACCACCAAGATCACCGAGCTCCATCAGTGAAGCAAAAAAAAATTTGACCAAGAACTATTACCCAAATAACTGAGTAAAAGCCTTCCTTTACCGAGCTCATCCACCTTCTTGCCTGAGTGCCAGAAAATCACTAGGAACCGAACAAGAAGCGAGGATGCCACTGCATCAGACTCCCGAGGTACAAAGAAAAGTGTGTCCCACACTTTCTCACCAAAGGGAACATCTGAACAACACCAACTCCACTTCATCTTCACCAAAGGTTTCCACTCCATCACAGGAAAGAGAACCAATCTAAAACTCAGCCAATCAGCATGTCCAACATCTTAAACAAACTGAACCTCCAACACATCACCAAGGATCCAATCAGAATCCCATCTTAGAATCTCATCACAAGACTTATCACTATTAACCAGTGACTCAAGTTTGTAACCAGAAAATGACATCTACATCTTGACACCAAACAAAAGCAATTTGGTAACACCATCATCACAAAGGTGTTCCACAGCAGGTAACTTCTCAAAAACATCAACCTGATCAAGCATAACTAGATGCTCTGCAATCTCCATGTCAAGCACAACTGACTAAACATGAAAACCAATCTCCTCACCAACTTCAACAAATTCAACAACATCTTCAGTCATCATAGGTATCTCAACAATAGCCACAAGTTGCTCTGTACGTTTCATGGCAAAATCCACCAACTAACCATCAAAACTAATTTCATGTGCTTCCACATGTCTTCTCTCTCAGACCAATCTTCTAATAGGCCAGACAACTTTCCTCCGAATTGGCATGCTCCAACTCTGGTAAGCTCTACAAAGCTCAACAATACTTCCCTTCACCAAGTTCTTAACTCGGTTCAGAAAATCCACTTCCAATTGAGCAAGCCTCTTAGCAATCTTTGCTTCCACCACATCACAAAGAGTAGCAATCACACCAGGGTCCAAAACTCTCAAAGACATCTCCAAAGATCTTTGAAAACCCTCTACAACAAACCCAACACTGACCACCTTGTGACAACCTCCAAGTTTTATGCAAGTTAGATCGCAACCTGCCACCTCGCATGAACAACTAGGCCATGATTTCACAAGTTCAGTGACATGGATCTGCAACCCAGATCATATGATCTCTTTGCCCACAAGATCAACTTCACAAGATCATCCTTACTAGGTCAACCTTCACTCCACAAGATCAACTAAGCTCTGATACCACTTATGCAGCCAAGGATAGAGGATCTAATTAAGGATTGTCCAAACTTGCAGCAAAACACCAACACAGTGGAATAACACAACAAGGAAACTAGATCTGAAAGAAAACTGATATCTTTATTCATCAACTAACTAATTACATGCAATGTACTAGGTTGTAAGGCCTTCCTGGTTACGTCCAATAAGAAAGCAAGAAACATCCGCAAGATCACGCATGATCCAATACATCTCCCAGCTAGCCTAGGTCTGTAACACAATGAGACACCTGTAGGCACTCCAAGAAATATTTAAACTTCCACTCACAAGCCACCAAGCAATCTTCTTGTTCCTAAGATCACAAGCTACTAACTTTTCTACACTTCTTCTACCCTCTGTCTAGATCTGCTCTGACTCCAGATCTCTGCTCTACTGATACCTAAACAACTACCCCAAACATCCCTTAAATACTAATCATCAGCCACAAGTCGGCTGGATGAAACCATTAACTCTTACAAACAAATATTAAATGCAATACAAGTCAGCTCTCAAACAACCTTACAAATATTGAATTATCCATGTTGGCCTCCAGATCAACTACCAATAATAAATGCACCAAGTTAGCCTCCCAATCTCCCAAGAACAACCGTTGGTAAGCCACAATACCGAATGTCAGGAAATATACCAAGAAAACATACCAACCGACCTCCACAAGCATTACCGAGCACTAGAAATGTCGAGTCTCCTTCAATGACTGAGCTTCCTTCAGTGACAGAGTCCTCCACTGACCGAGCCACTTCAGCGACCGAGCAACAGACATAAACACCGAGACCCCATCGGTAACCGAGCACCAAACAACAAAACACCAAGTCACCGAGTGACCATCATCCACCGAGAAAACTTCCAACTGAGAATCACCACCAAGATCACTGAGCTCCATCAGTGAAGAAAAACAAACTTCAACCGAGAACTATTACCCAAATAACTGAGTAAAAGCCTACCTTTACCGAGCTCATCCACCTTCTTGATCGAGTGCCATAAAATCACCAGGAACCAAACAAGAAGCCAGGATGAGAACTATTACCCAAATAACTGAGTAAAAGCCTGCCTTTACCAATCTCATCCACCTTCTTGACCGAGTGCCAGAAAATCACCAAGAACCGAACAAGAAGCCAAGATGCCACTGCATCACTTTCAAATCCTACTGTCCTCTTAATCAGAACAATCATCTAAGTGGATCATCACAAGTCAATTAGAAAAACCTATCATCCTATCGCTCGCCTAGAGCACAACACTATTATTTCCTAATTATAATAAGAGAATACATAAAAACATCATTTCAATCATATCAATTTATCAAGATTGGCAATCAGAATTTATCAAAACATGATCAAACTGACATCACAACACTTGTTTTCATAATATGCATAATATTTTTCATTCAACGATTGATCACATAAATTAATTAAACCAGATAGACCAATCAATCAGGTTAAAATTTGAAGAAAACTAACTACACATCATTTCATTCTATTATACACGTCAAAAGACCTAAACATTATTATGTTTATCATGCATGCTAAGTCAATTATCACATGCGCTTAAACAACTTGTATGTGTCATTTCTCATCCTATGCGTCATTCAAAAGGGTGTAAATGCTACTTTAGTTATTATTTGTGTTGATCTATTCATACATGGTACTAAACCTATCAGATGCGCTAAAAGAATCCTAGGGCACATGTTTATATGTGTTATTTGACCTATCATATGCGATATTTTAGTGTGTAGACATGCTAAAACATTATCCTACACACTATTAAAATTAATCCTACGCGCTATTTCATAAATTTGGCAAAACAAGAGTAGAACAATGCATAACAAATTCAATTGTTTTCAGTAAAATAGAAAAATCAGACACAAAGAAGGATCGAGGTACTCACTAGAGGTCTATAATCATGTGGGCATTATAATTTGTGACCTCGCTCAAATCTATGCTTTTGAACAAAGATCACCACCGCTGCTATATCACTAAAAGGCTCAGAGTGAAAATCTAAAAGGAGGTGTGCAAATGAATAGTGAAAATGACATTTGGGCTCCTTTATATAGACCTTTGACCTAAAAAGGAGACTTGTTATCACATTTTTACCCAGGGTAAAAAATGTTCAACTAATTCTTCTACAATTGGACTATTATCATCAATTGGTCATCATATCATTATCTAAAATGAAATCAAATTTGTGCAATATTATTCAAAAAAAATTAGAAAAATTGCAAAAAAACAAAAAATGGTTCAAAATTCATCAAATCAACTTCTATTTCATTTGAGGGGGCAGGATATTATAAAGGAATTCAAATCGAGCGAATCAACAAACTATTTCAAATCAGAAATAATTAAGCATGAAATTTTCAAAATCATCAGTGGGGCATTAAAATTAGTGAAACTTCCTAAATCAAGCATCATATTAGGAGTTGAGTATCATAATAGAAATCTACATCATCAACAAATTAGGGTTTTATCATCAGAATTAATCAGCAAGATCATATCAGGATCAGTAAATCAAACATCAGACATTCTTTGACCCAACGTGATTCACACATTTATTCAAAGAGGGGCATTTGTATACACCTAAAAATGGTCAAGCTAAATCAAAGTGAGCAATCAAGGCCAAAAGCAATAATTAATTGAAATTAAAGCCAAAAGGATTAATTAAATAAAAAACATAAATCAATTATGCAACTGATTTAAATCAAATTAATTGTATAGTTAATTCAAATCAAATCCAACCCATTCAAAGGTACACATAGCTAAGACAAATCAATTTAATCAATTATTAATTCATATTTTTCTCACCGACCACATGGGGACAAAAATCAAATCAACCAATGGGAATTAAGGAATGAGCTCGCATGGATCAAAGCTAAATCAATTTTCCATCACACATCTTGGAGATGCATCTTGACCATTCATTTTATCTCTTTGTTCCGACCGTTGAGAAAAAAATATTTACTTTGTCCCAACATCTGAAACCATTAACTCTACTCAAACCTAATCATGATTAATCTTACTCTACCCTTAAGCTTTGGGAAAATGTATAAATAGAAGGAAAAATCAGGAGAAAAAGGATCCACTCTCATTAGTTGTTAATTGCATCCATATTATAGGCATTTTAGATTTGAATTCTTAGCATAATTGAGCATAATTTGAGTTAGAACTAGCATAATTGCATTATAGATTATAATTCTCATTCTAGAGCTATTTCTAATGAATGCTAAATCTGAGAGAATTTCTTTAGCTTTTCTAGTTAGAGATCCATACGATGTTTATTCTCATTATTTCAATTAAATTTCTTTGAAATTGTTATATTTTCCATAATTGAGTTGATATTTTGATGAACTAATCCTATGAATGTATTTTGCATACACAGTACCTACTTTTAATTTTTTGTCATTGATGGAAACAAATTTTTTGTAAGAATATTGATATTATTAATTTAATAAAAAAATTCAAAATGGTTTCACATACCCAGCTCCCTGAACACTGGGAAAATTATAATGATGGGTAGGATTCTTTTACTCTGTCTGGCCCTCCAAATGGTTGGGAAGAAGCATGGTTTCCATCTCGTGGCTCTTCGATCAATCGATTGTTCAATATGGTGGATATGGAGGAATGATCCTTTGCTGTTGAGCTCCATATTTTTGGATTTTGGGACTTTTTTGTTCGAAAACTCGAATGTATATGTGATTATATTTTTGGATGGGAGATAATTGTGTAATTCTGATGTTCATGTAATTTTCACTATCAGAAAAAATTGTAATAGGAGGATCTCCTCTGCTCAAATATATGTAATGATAACGATTCCGGGTTTTCTTTCCCGATTCTTTCTCGGATGAGTCTTTGAATTAGTGTATAAATAAAATATATATACAGTGGCTAGTCCACTTTTTTTTTTAAAATTCAAAATTTTATGTTCAATATTATTCTACATTATTAGTGATATTTATAATCAAATTTTTATTTTTATTTTTTTTCTACGTAATGTGCAAATGAAGTTGCACAAGTATACATTAATAATTAACAAAATTTTACAAAACATGTATCATTCGACCATGTCAATCTGAGGACGGTCACAAACAAAAGCCCCATTACATTAGTATTTGTTGGGTATGCACAAACTCATTACAATACGAGACATCATCTTATGGCTAAGATGCCCTAGTTGTACATACAATACTATTATCTATAAAAAAAATTGGCACAATGTGAACATTTACAAAATTCTCTCGTAGATGCAACTTTAAGTATACAAGTGTGAGAGAAAAAATAAAAAGACCAAAAGGGATCTTTGTTCGATTACAGAGAGGGGGGTGGATTATAGAGACGAGGGGTGAATCAGTAATCTCAAATCCCAAATACCTAAAAATATTTTCTCTGATTAACTTGGCAATAACTTAGTCAAACACGCTTCTCTATTTACCGACAATAGTAATTAAACTATAACGATCAGTAAATCATTCACACAAATCATGCATCACATGTAACACCAGTATTTAACGTGGAAATCCAAATTTAGAAAAAACCACTATGATAATTTTCATCCACTAATAAAATACTCTTTTGAAATAAGCCCGGTTAAGAGCCAATCATGTTACAGATTACAATGCACACTATTAGGTGTGACCTGATCAAGGGATTTATCTCAGATTTTTTAGGATCTTCACCCTATTAGGAGTGGCCTAGTTAGAGGGATTTAAACACTCTTTAGAATGTTAACTTTTTCAAGGATTTTACAATAAGACAGTTAATTCCACTCTGTTAAGAGATGTTTCTGTTACAAATGCTAGGAAGCAACAATAAATATTTTGACCTGTAGATTTGCAACTATCTTTTCTTAATCAGATCCTTTGCGCGCTCTTCAATCTTCACTAAAATTCTTCATTATGCATTGGCTTCAACACTTTATCAAATCCTTTTTTCCACTCAGAATCTCTTTGTTCCTTCTTCACTGCATTAGTCGGTGACTCTTCAACTATTCAATTTTCCAACCATTTGTTCATGCAAATCCATCCTTTATATAGATAATTTTTGCCTCTTAATCTCCTTTATTACATTTTTCTTTGATCAATATTAAGCATTCAATTCATTATACCTTTAATCCAGATGTCGATAATACATTTTCTTTTCACCTAGGAACTTAAATTTTCTTGAAACTTGTTCCATATGCTTTAACCATTTAGATCTAAGTCATAGATCTTCACCTTGAATTTTCATGTCCATAAATCTATGCAATTAAGTTTCCTTGTCATCATGATCATCCAATTCATCATAGCTAATCATTAAATGTTGATCAATCCTTGTTTAATATATGTTCCTCACTCGGTGTCCTCCATTTGTATTTCAATTAACTTCACTCGGTGTCTAAACCTTTATTTTATGTTCATTTCCTTCGGTTCCTTTGCTTTTACTGAGTTACTTCCTTTTTACCTTTTATCTTTACCAAGTGACATTTCCTTTTGGGTAGCCACAACTCTTTTTCTTACCAACTTGACAAATCTTCATTACTATGCTTTACCGACTTAACATAATCATATGTTAGGTAGAAAATAATTATATCAACATAACCTAATCATTTTCTTATCTGTATCAATTGCCCATTTATGTTCTTCAACTTCACAACATCTCATTTCTTTATCTTCTTAACTCATTCACCTTATATCATTACCGAATGATATGGCAACATAATATAAACTAGAAATCAATTTCTTGACATCAATGATAAGGCAAAAAATGATCTAACCTTTCTACTATCATGTATTCTTTTTTTTCTTGGTCGGTCTTCATCATTATCATCATCATCAAATAATCAATCTTCATAATTACTATCGGTTATGATAATAATCTCCCTCTTTTGCATTGATGGAAACACTAACAATATTCAGTGTTGAATTGATGATGGTACACTTCACTAGCATTCTTGTACTCCTCCTGAGTTGTAACTTCTTTTTGATGTTCTTGATCTTCTTCTGTAGTCTTTCTCCCTCTATTAGTAGTAGCATTGAATTGTTCCTTTTTAACAATTTCTTTTCTGATCTTCATTGTTCATCTTCCTCTCTAATCAATTGACTTATTCTCCATCTTTGGTCTGTTTACCATCAATCTCATTTAACTATATCATCTCCCTACATCAATTTCATTCATCTCCCTCTTTGACAAAAATGTCAAAGACATACAAACTCATTTCATACCTTAAATGTATAAATATCTCATTGCAGTCATAAACTTCTTTTTCAAAACTTTAGGCTTCACCTAAAGAGTGAACCATGGCATCAACTCACAAAATAGATATTCTATTGGATACTTGAATTGATGCAGCATGCATCATGCCTTAGTAAACATTGGATAGGGGAATAACCCCTAACTTACCTCAGAGATACTTAAAAGCACCCTTTAGTAGTGGTTTTGTAAATATATCAGCTATATGTTCTTTAGAATTCACATACTCCAATGTTACATGTTTATCTTGTACTTTCTCTCTTAAGTAGTGATACTTGATAGACATATGCTTTGTTTTTTAATGCATCACCGGATTCTTTGATATATTAATAGCACTTGTATTATCACAATAAATTGTAATTGGATCAATGATCTCTTCTTGCATACCTTCGAGTAATTGTTTGATCCATACATGTTAGAAAAATTCATAGTTGTAGCAACATACTCAGCTTTGGTAGTAGATTGTGAAATACAGCTTTGTTTCTTGCTTAACTATGTCACTAGTCTTTCTTCTAAAAAGAAATCTCTTCTGCTAGTGCTCTTTTTATCATCAATGTTTCCAGCCCAATCAGCATCAGTATACACCTTGAGATCAAAATCTCCTCCTTTTGTATATAATAGACCAAAATCTTCAGTCCCTTTCAGATATCTAAATATCCTTTTCACTACATCTACATATTTGTCTCCTTTGGGTTGGTAGTAAACCTTGCTAAAGTACCTACTGAATGTACAATATCTGGTCAGTTGTGGACAACATATTGTAGTTTACCAATCATGGATCGATAAAGTATCTCATTCACTTCCTTTGTGTCATCTTCCTTTGATAATTTGTAACCAGTAGTCATCGGTGTTCCAACAAGTTTTGATTCTTCCATATTTAATGTTTTTAGGATCTCCTTGATATACTTAGATTGAGTTATGTAGATCCCATCCTTGACTAGTTGAATTTGAAATCCAAAAAAAAAAAATATCTCCTATAATAGACATCTCAAATTCCTTTCTCATTTCCTCAACAAATTATTTAGACATTATCTCATTTCAACCAAATATAATGTCATCAACAAATATCTCAGCAATCAGAATCTTATCAATGATATCATATTTCAAGTATAAATTGATGTTATAACTAGTCCTTTGAAATCCAATCTTGATTAAATAAGAGTGCAATCTTTCGTACCATGCTCAGGGTGCTTTATTTAATCCATAGAGTGCTTTGTGTAGCTTGCAGACCATATCCTTATCATAATTATGAACAAATCCTCCAAGTTGTTCAATGTAGATTCTTCTTCAAGAATTCCATTCAAAAATGCAGACTTAACATCCATGGGATAAACTTTAAATCCTTTATAAGCAGCATATGCAAGTGATATCCTTACACCTTCTAATATAGCAATAGGGGAAATAGTTTCACCCTAGTCAATACCTTCTTCTTGTGCATACCCTTTACAAACTAACATTGCTTTATTTCTGATCACTTCTCCTTTCTCATTGAGTTTATTTCTGAAAAATCTATTTTATTCCTATCACATTCATATCCTTAGGTCTCGGTACTTGTGACCATGTGTTGTTCTTTTCAATCTGATCAATTTCATCTTTCATAGCATTCATCTAGTCTTCATTTACTAGTGCACCCTTCACTAATCTTGGCTCAAATTCAAAAATAAAAAATGTGTTATCTTCCAACTTACTTCTTTTCATGACTCTTGTTTTCTTGTCTCCAATAATTCTACTCGATGAGTGATGTCTTCTCACATATTTTGCTAATACAGACTCGATAGACTATTCATTAGTGTTTTCATCTCTCGGTGGAGGCTCATCTTTCTCATCGGTTCCTTCATGTTGCATCTCGGTTGCTTCAACCAGATTACCTTCCTGTACATAAATAAATCTTCTATAATCCTCAGGTTATTTTTTTCTATCCTCTTCATTCCTTTCTGCAAATTCATCTATTCTCACCTTTGCACTCTCAACAATTTTTTTAGTAGCCTTAATCAAACATTTATATGCTTTTCTCTTTGATGAATAACCAAGGAATATACCTTCATCTCCTTTTGAGTCAAACTTTCCATTGTTAGAATCTTTTAGTACATAACATCTACTTCCAAAAAATTTAAAGTAACTTACCTTCAGTGTGTGACCAAATCAGAGTTCGTAGGGTGTCTTTTTTGTTCCCTTCTTCAACTATACTTAGTTGGTTGTGTAGACAACAATGCTTATGGATTCTCTCCAGAATGTTTGTGCAACTTATTTATCAATCAATAGTGTTCTAGCATAGTCAACTAGAGATCTATTCCTTCTCTCAGCTATCCCATTTTTTTGTGGAGTCCTCAGTGCAGATACTTGTCTTTTGATGTCATTTTCATTGCAAAAGACAGTAAATTCATCAGAGATAAATTCACCTCCTCTATTAGATCTCAAACATTTCAGTTGTTTTCATGTTTCCTTTTCAACTCTAGCTTTATACCACTTGAACATTTGGAATGAATCAAATTTCTCTTTTAGAAACATAATAGACATCATTCTCAAATAATTATCAACAAACAAAATAAAATATTGATCTCCTTAATAGCTTTGAAATCTCATAGGACCACAAAGGTCAGTTTGAACTAATTCCAAAATACCATTGGTAGATTAATATTTTCTTGTGAAACTTGACTTAGCCATCTTACTGATCTGACATTCTTTACGCATTACTTTATCAGGTTTTCTTAATCTTGGTAGACCTATGACTCTATTCTTTTTTCTCACTTTAATCATGTTATCAAAGTTTACATGACATGGTCTCTTATGTCATAGCCATACATCTCCAACTTTAGAAAATAAGAAACTCTTTGCAATATTATCAAGATAAAATAAATTACCTTTTGATTGTTCACCAGTTCCAAATAGATCTCCATTAGTACCATAAATCTTCACCTTTTTATTCTGAAATCCCATTCGGTGGCTAGTATTGTTCAGTTGTGAAACACTCAATAGATTATAGTTCATTCCTTTAACCCAATATTCATCATTACATTTCATCTTATCATTCAATACAATGGATCCTTTTCCTTTCACAAGACATGGAGCATCATTGCCAAATCTGACAAATGGATCCTTTATCCTCCATCATACACTTCTAGCTTATCAAACTTATCAATGCCACCAGTCATATGATGTGAACATCCACTATCAATTATCCAAGGGTCATCTTTACCTACATGAGAAATAAGTTCCTTTTGATCTTCATGATTTTCTTCATTCGAGTCTTCCTTTACATCAACATAGACAACTTCATATCCTTCTTCAATATCATCAGATTCATCATCAGTTACACCTTTCTCAGCTAGGTAGCAAGACTTCTTACCTTTTTCCTTGTAATCTCTAAATCTTTGGTATCATTTGTCTCTTTTGTCATTCTTATCATTTTTGTCATTGTTGAGATATCTAGATGCAATATGACCAATCTTATTACAATTAAAACATTTTAGAGATAATTTTCCTTTGTACTTTTCTTTTCCTCTCGGTAATCTTTTAGCTAGTAGTGCCTCTAACTCTTTTTGCTCTTTTTCATCATTCATAATACTATCATATTCATTTCTATATAAACTACTATGAATCTCTTTGTCTTTTCTTGATGTTCCAATGTTTAGAGATGACTTGAATGCAGTTTCAATGGTCGGTAGACTATTATTGTAATTACTTAACTCAAATGCAATCAGCTTACCAATTAGGGCTTCTAGAGTAATAACATTGTTCAATATAGATCTCAATTCTTGAATAGCAGATACTCTAATAGCATACTTAGAAGAAAGATTTCTCATAGTTTTACTTACCACTTCTTCATTAGTCAATGATCCACCAATACCTTTGATAGCACTCACAACTTCCTTGATTCTGCTACTATATTGTGTGATATTCTCATCATTCTTCATTCTCATTTCATCGTACTTTCCTCTGAGACTATCAACCTTGGCATTTTGTACATGTCGATCTCCTCTATATATATGTGTAAGCCTATCCCACATCTCTCTTGAATTAACACACTACTTAAAATCATTGAATTCAACATCAGTGAGGGAAGAAGCAATCTCTATCATAACTGAGTTGTGTTCTTTCTTTTCTCTCATTTGATCAACTATCATTGGTTCGGGAGGCGATGGAGTGTAGTCATTAGTCAGAAGATTCAGTGTAGATTCTCCAATCCTGGATAGATAAAACCTCATCTTGCATTGCATGTTGAGAAACTTTCCTTGTTCAACTTAGGTACTTCTCTCCTATACATCTTCGGATCTTTTACTCAATTATTTTAAACTTATCTCTTCAGAGAACTTAGCTCTTATACCAATTGTTGGATTATGGAGAGGGGGGGTGAATCAATAATCCCTGATCCCAAATACCTAAAAATATTTTCTCTGATTAACTTGGTAACAACTCGGTAAAACACACCTCTCTATTTACGAACAATAGTAATTAAACTATAAAAATCAGTAAATCATTCACATAAATCATGCATCACATGTAACACCACTATTTAATGTGGTAACCTAGATTTGGGAAAAACCACTATGGGAATTATCACCCACTAAGAAAATACTCTTTTGAAGTACGCTTGGTTAAGAGTCAATCATGTTAAAGATTATAATGCACACTATTAGGTGTGACCCGATCAAGGTATTTACCTTAGATCTATTAGAGGATCTTCACCCTATTAAAAGTGGCATGGTTAGAGGGCTTCAAACACTCTTTAGAATGTTACCTTTTTCAAGGATTTTACAATAAGACTGTTAAGTCCACTCTATTAAGAGATTATTCTGTAAAGAATGCTAGTAAGAAACAATAATATTTTGACCTATAGATTTGCAACTATCTTTCCTTAATCAGATCCTTTGTGCGCTCTTCAATCTTCACTTCAATTGTTCATTATCCATTGGCGTCAACACCTCATTAGATCCTATTTTCCACTTGGAATCTCTATGATCCTTCTTCACTGCATTAGTCAGTGACTCTTCAACTATTCAATTTTTGAGCCATTTTTTCATACAAATTCATCCTTTATATAGACAATATTTGCATCTTAATCTCCTTTATTATTTTTTTCTTTGATTAATCTTAACCATTCAATTCATTATACATTGAATCTAGATCTTGGTAACACATTTTCTTTTCACCAAGAACTTGAACTTTCTTGAAACGTATTCCATCTTCTTTAACCATTTAGATCTAAGTCATAGATCTTCACCTTGAATTTTCCTATCCATAGATCTTTGTAACTAAGTCTCCTTATCATCATGATCATCCATCTCATCATAGCTAATCATTAAATGTCAATTCAATCCTTATTTAATATATGTTCCTCGATCAGTGTCCTCCATTTGTATTTTGGTTAACTTCACTTGGTGCCTAAACCTTTCTTTTATGTTCGGTTCCTTTTCCTTTACCAAGTTACTTCCTTTTTACCTTTTACCTTTATTGAGTGACATTTCCTGCTTGATATCCAAAACTCTTTTTCTTACCAACTTGAGAAATATTCATTACTATGCTTTACTGACTTAACATAATCATATGTTAGGTAGAAAACAATTATATCAACATAATCTGATGATTGTCTAATTTGTATCAGTTACCCATTTATGTTCTTCAACTTCACAGCATCTCATTTATTTATCTTCTTAACTCATTCACCTTATATCATTACCGAATGATATGGAAACATAATATCTATCTTCAATTCAATTAATATTTTAATACTCTCTTCCATAATAGAATGTAAGGTTTTCCTCTTTCTTCTTATTACTAATCGATTGATTCATTTATGCATTGACCATTTTCTTGTGGTTAATCTATTTGGATCTTTCCTTTGGGAATTTGGGATTAAGAAGAGAATCTTACCTTCCCCAATTCTTATACATAAAGCATCATATTTTTATTATCATCATTTTATTACCTTTATTTTATTCTTTACATTTTGGTGAGCTTGTGATAGACAACTCTTTCTTTTATGGTGTTAGATCTTGCATGTATATTAGATTAGCCTTCTTTTATGTGCTTGCATTTACATTTAAAAAATAAAACAAAAAAATCATATAAAGAAAAAATACAAAAACATTTATTTGTTTGTGCCTTTTGTTTTCCTAATTTAATTCATTTTCATTGTATTGGTATATGAGCTTTACGACCTCTAGTCCTACTTATAATATCTTAGTTAGAAGAAGTCGTAGACTTATGGGTTCCTTTGATCCTGAGTCTTCCTCTCCTTTCCTTAGGATCCTGGATGACAATTTGATTACTCATGATTCTAATCCTAATATGGAGCATAAATCTTCTCACTCATCTCATGATCAGTATGATTCTTTAAGATTTCCTCCTGAACAAGTCCAAAAAATTTCAACTGAGCTTGATAAAATGGGAATTTGGCTTATTCAAGAAAACCATAATCAAGATTCTATTCAAGCTATAGAGGCTCTTAAGAAAGTTCTTCGGGATTTTTATCAAGGTGTTAATCTCTTGTGTGGTGTCACTCATCTTGTGCATTTAAATGTTAAACCTTTAGCTCAAGAAGCTCAAGAACTAGGATTCACTCCTCCTATCACTAATGTGAAACCTTCTTCCATTCCTTTGCCTAGAATTCCTACTTATACTCCTCCTTTAGTGACTACATCTATTCCATCTCTTCATGTGAGTGTTCCATTGGTGTCTCTACCTACCTCACAACATTCTTATCATAGTGTTCCTTTTACCTATTCCAACCCTCTTCCAACTGTGGTTCCAATTGTTCCACCAGTTGTGTCTTCTTTTCCCGTTGCTTCCTACACTTTCCCTAGTGTTTCTAACATTTCTATACCTCCTATTTCTTCTAATGATTCCACAATCATTAGTCTGGCTCAAACTATGTCCTCTTTACAACAAAAACTTGAGTCCTTAACTCAATCCAAGTTTAGTATTCCTACATGTGACATGGGCAGTCCTTTATCCCTAGGCATTATTCATGCTCCTATTCCTTAGCAAGTTGATATGCCTCTTCTTGAGAATTAAAATGGTAAGGGAGACCCTATCACTCATGTTAAAACATTTCAAATCCTTTGTAGTGACTATGCTCATGACCATAGAATTTTAGCCAAGTTTTTTGCTAGAACTTTTTGTGATAAGGCCTTGCAATGGTATTGTTCCTTGTCTCCTTATTCTATTGATTCTTTTCCAAAACTTGCTAATGCCTTTATCCAGCAGTTCCAAAATAACATTGGTCCACAAGTGCCCTTAACTGATTTGATGCATTGTAAACAAAATACTAAAGAAAAATTGACTAAATTTATCGGTAGATTTAAGCATTTTTTTCTCAAATTTCTTATCATGTTCCTGATATTGATATTCAACGTATGTTTATTTCAAATTTACAAAAGGATATTAGAGATAAAATTCTACTTACTAAATTTACCTCTTTTCAACAACTTTGTGCAGCACTTCATCATTATCAATTACAAGTGAGTCAATTTGAGATCAACACTCCAATGGCCCATTTTCCAATTGATAAGAGTGATGTTTCTCCTAATCCCAACAAGTTTTCAAAAACCTAACAACTATGTCAAGATAAATAAGCAAGAAAATGCAGTTGCTGATCAAGTTTTTGTTGCATCCAACAATGCAACTTCTGCATCCACTGCTTTTCGTCTGAATCATACGTTTACTCCTCTTTCTAAATCTTTACATTCTATTATGAGTAAATTGTTGAATGCTAATATGATTACTTTTCCTCTTATACGACCTTGTTTACCTACTACGATGGAATCCAAATCCTTTGATTCCAAAGCCTTTTGTCAATACCATCGTCAGAATGGCCATGATACTGAGAATTTTTATTCTCTAAAAAATAAGGTTCAAGAATTAATTGATTCTAATGCTTTATCTATTGATAATTTTGATGGTAGTGGTAACAAATATGTCTCTCCTCCTAATCAAAACCTCCAAATCTATATGAATCCTTTGCCTACACATGATACTAATACCATTGATCATCCATCTTCTGTGGATATTGTTTATGATTCAAAGATGGATGATCTCAATCATATTGTTAACCATGTGGAGCATGTTGTTTTGTTTCAACCTGTATCTCCACCTCAACCTCAATCTCAACCTCAACTTGAAATTCCACTTCAACCTAAACCTTGAAAACAACCTAAGAATAAAAGACCTAGGGAACTCTTGATCACCTTTGATGATTTTGAGACTATTAAAGCTCATGATGGTCCCCTCTACATTTATGCTAGGATTTCAAAGATACCTACGCATGGTTGTCTTGTTGATCCTACATCCTTATTCAATGTTATTACTGAAGAAAACCTTTTTATGAAGAACTTACAATGTGATTCTTATGATACATCTAATGTGTGGATCCAAACTTGTAATGGTTTTCTTTATCCATCATTTGGTTCTATTAACTTGCCTATTGAACTTTGTGGTAAAGTTGTGGACACTACCTTCATTGTTGTTCCTACTTCTGATCAGTTTCAAGTTAAGTTTGGTTTGCCTTGGTTGAATTCCATGCATACCATTGCTTCTCCTCTCCATAAGTGTATTAAATTAATTCATGATGAATAAGTGAAGATGATTAATCATAGTTTATATCAACCTTATAGGCCTAGGGATTGTCCTACTCTTGACTTCTTTTGGCCTTCATTACCTAATTCATGTCCTTCTCGACCTGATAACATTTTTTGCTCATATTGAACCTATAAACATCGCAAGATTATTGAGTTAAGCATGCCTCAGATGGATCTTAACCTTGGTCTTTTTCCTATGCCTTCCATACCTCCTTTATCCATGGCTTCTAGTTATGTTAATCAAGCTTCTATTGTTGTTTTTCAGCCTACTAAGAATCCTACTAATCCTCCTATAGAACCTACGAAGGAACCGGTAGTTGTTCCTCCTAGTTATCAACATATTTCAAACAAGACAAAATGTAACTGATCTTCCAATTAACGTTGTAAGAAGCATCGGGCTCAAGCTAAGGCCCATGCCTCTATTCTTCAAAGTTCTTTACCTTCTTTTGACCAGCCAATGCCTGATGTGTTAGAAGTTAATGTTAATAATGATGTTAAGATGAATGATTATGATGATTCTATTTGTATCTTAGATTCAATTTCAATTAATCTTGATGAAGAAGATACTCTTGATGATCCTAATGATGCTAATGATGAATATGAGACTATTGACATTGATACTGATTTACCTATATGCTTTCAACACACTTTATAATTACACCTAGTATCGAACATCATGATTCTCAAGAGGATCCTTGTTTGGAACTAGCTATTATTCCTACTACATTTGATATAGGCCCTCTTGTGAGTTTCCCACCTTCCCTAAATGATACAGATCGACATGGGGAGAGTAGGCGACACGCTTGATTGGCTTGTCCTCCATGGTAGCTTTTTGTGTGTTTTCCTATTGTATTGTACTTCTCCCATAATGTGTTTTCTAAATGTTTGTTAGATTCTTTTATACAACCCATGTTACTTTGTTGGTGCAAGGTGATAAAGGAATTGAACCTATTGTACTATTCCTCTATATGTATATCTATTCTTCTATATGTTTTTTTCATGTTATGTTGTACCTATGCTATTGTTCGTAAATGTTTTCCTTGTGTAGTTTTCTTGGATTTGCGACTTGGTAGCATTGATTCTTTTTGGTCTCCATGTTGTGGTCCTAAAAGACTCTTCTTCGTAACTCTTGTGTTTTCTTTCCTCCATTGTGATTTTAGTTCTACATTCTTTGGGGAATGATGTCAATTAATTTGCAATAATATCATATATATATATATATATATATATATATATATATATATATATATATATATATATATATATAATCTCATGATCATACTGACCCCACAGTAGGTAGATCCCTTATGTGTTCTCTATATGTTTATGTGGTATTTCCCTTGATTTGTCTTCACTTGGGGGTATCTCGTAGTGGAAACATACTCAGTGGAGTTGTTTATGTTTTCATTCAAGGCATTGCTCCTGTTAAAGTGTTAGCAATGACTTTAATGTGGGGGTATACGCTCTACTCACTTTTTGCACACACTTTAAATATATTTTTCATGTCTTTTCTCCCTTTATGAATTAGAGACTAGTCCTTAAAGCATGGATTTTTATCTTATAGGATCTCTTGATCCCTCCAGTTTCAATTTTCAAAGTTTTTGATCCCTTAAGGTCGGAGGTGTCCTTAAGACTGGATTTCTCTTATTTTGGCTTTTCTCTTTTGGAATAGAATATTCTTGAGGGTGAATCCTTGATGGGTTGACTAGTGAGTAGCCACATTAACTAGGCAATTCAACTCCATCTTTCTAGTTGCGCTATTTTCTTGTGTGATTCACAATAGGACATAAGTTCTCATTGGATGAGGTAATCACACCCTTTTCTCTCTTTTTTCTAGTGATGTCTCTCTTATTATAATCTTGGGGTTGAAAAAGACTTGAGTCCATGGGGACTTGAGGATTTATTTTTCCCTTTGATTTCAATAAGATTTTATTTTTCTTTGTGATCTCCTTTACCAAGAGTTTGCATCAATTCCATACTCTTGCTAAAGTGGGGGCTAAATGTATCATTGGAAAATGGAAGCACTTCCATTTAAGACTAGTTTATCCCATCGAGTAAGTGCTTTTGGGTCATGGAAAATGTCTTGAATGGGTCTTTGACTTGGATCTGGCTTATTCCCTTGTCTTGCCTTGTTTTTCACTTATTTCCTACCTAATTCTTGCATCCTTCTCTAATAATTTGAGGTTCTTGACCTCAGGGTCAAGGTCGACCTCAACCCTAACCTAGGTCAAGGTCAACCTTGACCCTGACCTACGGTCCAAATTTCAAATTCTAAAGGTCTCTAGATGTCGAGTTTTAGAAAGATTTATTTCTCGCTTCTGGGTCGACTGTTTTGGGCTTTGAAATGGTAAACTCTTAAATGATATTTAATTTAGGTCCACTTCTAAGGGTATAGGTTGAATGGTAATTTATTTCTCCTATGTCAGCCTCTAGAAGTTTGTGCCCTAGACTAGTATATAAGGAAGCCTTCTCCTCTCATTTCAATCCATCAAAAAATCAAATCAAGTGAAATCAAGCAATCAAGAAGCAAGAAAGAAGGAGAAAGAAAGAATTTAAGAATTCATCTATCTTCAAGAATTCAAGCATTAAACAATTCATATCCAATTCATCAAGGAGATCCATTAGTAGCCATTCAAGGATTCAAGCTCTATGGAGCCCTCTTGTTGAAGATTTCTCTACCCGTATCCATTCAAGCTTCTTCCTATTCCAAGATCCATTCAAGATTGGTTGAAATTGATTTGAGACATCCTACATCCTATTCTAAATTCATTTGGAGCATCCATACTTGTGGGTTCAAGGATTCGAATCCTCCACAAGGGTTTCAACATAAGTAAGGTGAATTGTTCCATTTACTTTGTTTATTACTGCACTTTCAATTATATTTCAACGTTAATTCCAAAATTGAGGTTTGACCAAGGAAAATCCCTCATCCAAACAAAAAAAACCATTTTTATTGTAGGAACAAGTGAGGAACAATGAATTACAGAGTAGATTCAGACACCCTTTTTGGCAAACTTTCAGGATCCACGAACAGAATTTTTGTCAGAGCAGCGCAGGTCAAGGTCAACATAAAGGGGTCAAGGTCGACCTTCATTTGGTTCAAGGTTGACCTGGTTCAGAAAAGGAAAAGATTTTTGGGTTTTCCTTGTCTTAGTGTTTCCATTCCAGATCTGGTTGTAGAATTTCCATAAACTCAATACAGACACCAGAAAACAACAATTACTAGATTTGCTATACTTTGAGGTTAGTATTTTTCTTCAATTCAATTAAGATCTTAATTCTCTCTTCCATAACATAATGTAAGGTTTTCCTCTTTCTTCTTATTACTAATCAATTGATTCATTTATGCATTGATCATTTTCTTGTGGTTAATCTATTTGGATCTTTCCTTTGGGAATTTGGGATTAAGAAGAGAATCTTACCTTCCCCAATTCTTCTATACATAAAGGATCATCTTTTTATTATCATCATTTTATTACCATTATTTTATTCTTTACACCTTTCTACTATCATGTATTCCTTTGTTCTTGGTCGGTCTTCATCATCATCACCATCAGATAATCAATCTTCACTGTTACTATTAGTTATTGTAACAATCTTAACTAACTAATTATTCCCCATCATAAAAAAAATTTAGAGCACACTACCTTGGAAAATGAGTCCACCTACACATTATTTGGTTCAATGTCAATACCCACCACTTGGTGAAGTAAATTCTTTTCCTTGAGAGTCTATTATCAATACCTCACCAAACCACGCTCATCTAAATGGAGAAGAAAAGGTTGCCTTGAAAATTCTACATCCAACTAAAACAACTTAGGTATATCATCATGCCAAGGGATCCCCACACCCAACTCACTTAGTACCACAAAGTTAAAGGAAAGGAAAGGTCCTTTCATAGTCCATGACACTAGCCATATGTTTTTGGCTCTACATATGGTGACTGTGGTATGGGACTACCTTGTACTCCTTGCAGGAGGCACCTAATTGAGCTACAAATGAGGTGTACATAGCCTACCCCCTTGTGGGATTTGAACTTGTGGCCTCTCTTTCAAGAGTACAAGTTCTCTACCACTAGGCCAACTCAAGTTGTACAACAATATCTCCTCCTTGAATATTTGTTTTAACAACAATAAGGATTGCACTTTCAATTCTCCCACATCTAACAAGGATGCAAGAAACATAGAAGAAATATCAATGTTGACTTGATGTGGATTGGTCGAGGTCGAGAACTCTCTTCAAAGCATCATTTGTATAACCTCCATCATGTGAGGATTAACAAGGCAGAAGTAACAATTACATGCAAATATAACCAATATCAGAAAATAATAAACCACACAAAAGAGAACACAAGACACAAAGATTTAAAGTGTTTCACCCAATCCCTGGGCTACGTCCACCAACAGTGATTCCAATATTTTATTATCCAGTTATTACAACCTGATTACAATCTGTAATCCCTTATAGCTCAATTCCGCCGCAAGTACTAAAATCATACATCATAATGAAATCCTAACCCTAAGCCATATTATACAATATTTTTTCCGCTTTAGGGTTAGAATGAGTTATGACATGTCAGCCCAAAAATTATTGAAAATTAGTTGGCCTCAACCTCGAACCCCTGCAAGGTCGGGAGGAAAAGTGTACAGTACTTTCCTAGATAGTACTTTCCTGATTAGTCACTAAAAGCTAACAATCTCCCACTTGGTGACTAATTAGTATCCACACTAAAAAAACTTCCCACTTGGAGACTAATCTTGTAGCAATACCGCTACCATATGAGGCTCCCACTGGATCGAACCACCCTAGACTCAACAGTTCTTTTATTCTATTCAGTCTAGAAGACCAACTGAAGTTGAACATGAGTTCAACTTCTCCCTTGTTACTACCTTTGTAAACATATCTGCTGGATTATCATCTATATGAATCTTTTCCTGCTTTAACTTCCCATCATCCAAAACTGATCGAATGAAATGGTACTGCAACTGTATGTGTTTTGTCTTTGAGTGCAAATCAAAATTCTTCGCAAGATGAATGGCACTTTGGCTATCTGTATATAGAAAATTATCCTTTAGTGGATGTCCTAATTCTTCCATGAAGAATTGAAGCCATATCATCTCCTTAGCTGCCTCTGTAGCAGCAACATACTCTGCCTCTGCAGTGGATAAAGCAACCACCTTTTGAAGTCAAGAAATCCAACTCATTGATGTCCCACCAATAGTAAATACATAACCTATAGTACTCCTCCTGCTATCTATATCTCCTACCAGATCTAAGTCAACATATCCTTGTACAGTAGTAGTAGAACCCCCAAAGTGTAAACACTTACTGAATGTAACTCTCAAATATCTGAGAATCCACTTGACTACATTCCAATGCTCAATACCAGGGTTACTCATATATCGGCTAATGACTCCCACTGCATGTGCAATATCTAGCCTAGTACATACCATAGCATACTTTAAGCTCCCTACAGCTGAAGCATAAGGTACCTTAGGCATTTTAGTCTCTTCTTCTTGTGTCTTGGGACACATATCCTTAGTCAATTTCAAATGACCAGGCAGAGGTGTGCTGACAGCTTTGGCATTCTCCATAGAGAAACATTGCAACACCTTCTCAATATAATCAGCCTAAGATAGAGACAATTTCCTATTTTTCCTATCTCTACAAATTTTCATACCAAGGATTTGTTTTGCTGCCCCCAAATCCTTCATAGCAAAAGATTTT
Source organism: Chamaecyparis obtusa (assembly GCA_027943335.1). Taxonomy (NCBI): domain Eukaryota; kingdom Viridiplantae; phylum Streptophyta; class Pinopsida; order Cupressales; family Cupressaceae; genus Chamaecyparis; species Chamaecyparis obtusa. The sequence goes on from BSBK01007457.1 coordinate 330,100, forward strand.
GCTAACTGTTGTTTCAACCCCTTAATATGATCCATGTTAGATCCGGCTACAAGCATATCATCAACATATAAACATAAAATAATGTAGTTGTCATCATCCAACCTCTTAAAATAAACACAATGGTTAGAATTACATCGAGTGTATCCATTCTCGTTCATAAAAGTATCAAATTTAATATACCATTGCCGAGGTACTTGCTTCAAGCCATACAAACTTTTCTACAATCTGCACACCAAATTCTCCTTACCCTTGACCTCAAATCCTTGTGGTTGTACCATATATATTTCTTCATTAAAATCACCATGAAGAAAGGCTATTTTAACATCAAGCTACTCTAAATGCAAATCTTCGGTAGCCACAATACTTAAAATAGTACGAATAGAAGTCATTTTAACAACTGGAGAAAAAATCTCATCAAAATCAATACCATGTTTCTATGCAAATCCTTTTATGACTAATCTGGCTTTAAATCTTTTCTTACCTCCATCCTCTTCTTTTATCCTGTAAACCCATTTATTCTGTAAAGCCCTTTTACTTGCAGGTAACTTGCATAAATCCCAAGTGTGATTTTTCAGCAAGGAGTCCATTTCATCTGTCATTGTAGACTCCCACTAAAGCTTTGTATCCACCTGCATAGCTTCATTATAACATTCAAGTTCACCAACATCTGTTAATAAATTAGAATACAAAGAGGGAGAGAATCTCTCTGGAGGTCTACTTAGCCTTGTTAACTGTCTAACATTCACTAGGGTGTGTGGTATTTGTTGTTGATGTTGCTGCGGAGCATAAGGAACTACCAGAACATCAACTTTTGGAGTATCATCCAGTACTACATAGTCATTTTATTTCTTCTCATGCTACTGCAACAGATCTTTGTACAATACTTTCTCATTGAATATGACATCCCTGCTTCTTACAATTTTATGATTTTCAAAATCCCAAATCTTATAACCAAATTCATCAATGCCATATCCAACAAATACACATTTCTTTAACTTAGCTTCCAGCTTGGTTCTATTTTCAGAATCTATAAGTGCAAAAGCTTCACAACCAAAGGTTTTGAGAAAAGAATAACTCACCTTCTTACCACTCCATGCTTTCTTTGGAATACCATAGTCTAAAGGAGTAAAGGGGCCTCTATTGATTAAATAAACAACAGTATTCATAGCCTCTACCCACATATTTTTGGGCAGCCTAGCATGCAACCTCATACTCCTTGCATGCTCCATTATTGTCTTGTTCATGCATTCAGCCACTCCATTTTCTTGTGGAGTCCTTGGTACAGTTTTCTGCCTACGAATACCATTAGAGGAACAATAATCTTCAAATTCTATGCTACAATACTCACCACCATTATCAGATTTGAGACATTTTAATCTTTTACCAGTCTCATTCTCAACCAAGCATTTCCATTTCTTAAAAGTTTGAAATACATCAGATTTCTGTGTAAGGAAATAAATCCATACTTTTCTTGTTGCATCATCTATAAATGTAACATAATACAGAGAGCCACCAAGGGAAGATACCTGAGCTGGTCCCCATACATCTGTATGCACAAGCTCTAATCTCTCATTTTTCTTTTCCTTCCCACTCTTCACAAAACTAACTCTCTTTTGTTTTCCATAAACACAACTTTCACAGAAATCCATATTGACACATTTTAGACCAGGTAAAACTTTCTTTGAATGAAGTAATTTCATACCTTTCTCACTCATGTGCCCGAGTCTGTTGTGCCATAGTGTTGTGTCAGAATCTATAGCAACAGTTTGATGTTCTTCATGCTCAACTGCAGCCACTGTTCCTGAACATTCATTATCTTTTGAAACAATTAAACTAGAAGGAATAGTATGACCTGTACAAAGATATAAGGTGCCTACTTTCACACCTTTTGCTACTACTAAGGAACCTTTTGAAACCTTCCAATTTTTATCATTAAAAGTAACTATGCAACCCTCATCAACGAATTGCCCTGCTGAAATTAAATTTCTACTCAGCCTTGGAACATGTCTTACCTCTTGTAGTAGCCAATGATTCCCATTGTGGTCTTAATTTTGATTTTCCCTTTTCCAAAAATTTGACAGGGTTCATTATCTCCCAAATAAACTAGCCCACAATCCCCTTGGACATAATCAACAAAATAACCTCTATGAGGTGTAGCATGAAATGAAGCCCTCGAATCTAACACCCATGAATCATCAACATTTTCTAAAGACAAAAGCAAAGCATCCTCTTCGGATTTGTTACTTACCACATTTGCCTCCTTGTTTCCATCATTTTTGTCTCCTTGATCTTTCTTTCGAGACCAACAATCTTTCTTCTTGTGACCTAGTTTTCCACAGTACCAGCAATCATTTGGCCCTTTGGATTCAGACCTCTTTCCCTTTAATTTTCCTCTTGATTTCCCATGATTTCCAAAGTTGTTTCCTCTATCTCTTGTTCTACCTCTATTTTCTGTGTTCAATACACTACCTGATGTGGATGCCCCTGAGCTTTTCCTAAAAATTTCCTCACTCAATATAACACCAATAACATCATCAAACTTTAGGGTATTAGAACCAAAAATAGAATTACTAACAACCATTACCAAGCCATTCCAACTTTCTGTCAAAGAACACAAAATCAAGAGAGCCCTAACCTCTTCATCAAAAGTAATTTTAACTGAGGCTAACTGACTTGTAACTGTATTAAACTCATTCAAATGATTAGCAACTGATCCACCTTCTACCATTTTCATATTAAATAAATGCTTCATAAGAAATACCTTGTTTGAAGCTAAAGGTTTTTCATACAACTTCGCTAGGGTATCCATTAGATCTTTAGCTTTCATTGCTCCAGCAATATTGAATGCCACTGATTGTGCAAGGCATAAACGAATACTCCCCAGTGCCTTCCTGTCCAAAATATCCCAATCTTCCTGAGACATTATTGCCTCTTTCTTGGCTATTCCCTCTAATGGCTGCCATAAATCCTTCTGATAGAGATAGTCCTCCATTTGCATCTTCCATAACTAGAAGTTCTGCCCATTAAACTTTTCAACCTTCAGCCTACCCTCATCTACCATTTCTCCCACTTAACCAAGAGACTCTCCCACTAACTTGTGAGACCTACTTCAGAGAATAGATGAAAGAACGAATGAAATAACCTCGCTCTGATACCACTTGTTAGGATTAACAAGGCAGAAGTAACAATTACATGCAAATATAACCAATATCAGAAAATAATAAACCACACAGAAGAGAACACAAGACACAAAGATTTAACGTGGTTCACCCAATCCTTGGGCTACATCCACCAATAGTGAGTCCAATATTTTATTATCCAGTGATTACAACCTGATTACAATCTGTAATCCCTTACAGCTCAATTCCGTCGCAAGTACTAAAATCATACATCATAATGAAATCCCTAAACCGAAGCCATATTATACAATATTTTTTCCACTTTAGGGTTAGAATGAGTTACAACATGTCAGCCCAAAAATTACCAAAAATTAGTCGGCCTCAAAACCCCGAACCCCGGTGAGGTCGGGAGGAAAAGTGTACAGTACTTTCCTGGATAGTACTTTCTTGATCAGTCACCACAAGCTAACACATCATTCACAAGATCAAGTTCTTTCAAGTCACCTAAAGTCATTGGTTTGTAATATATCCCAAAAAAAGATATATGTTGTTAATCACTATGCCTCCTAATCGGGTTCTCCATTTCTAAATTGATAATTTATTTTCATCTTATCATCTCTCTTATAGACCAAGGCTAGTTCATTTTCATAGTGTAGTTAATACTTTCTTAGAGCTTGTTTTTAATGGTAAAATAAACGTGTCATCCTCCCCAAACCTTGGGAGTGTCATATATATGATATTTGATGTAAATTGATTTTGTGAAATTGGAATCCTTTCTCTCAAGGTTGTTGAAAATGACAATTTGAAGTGTGGGAATCGATGCTCTCAAATCCAAAGGGCTTTATTTGTTTTAAGAAACATTCTTTCATTAAATGCCTATTGTAGACACCTAAAAGTGGCATGTTGCTCGTGCACAACAATTTCACTAATATTCCTCTTTATTGATTAAATAATCTTTATTATTTAATTAATTTATGTCTTCTATAATTCAAATTAATATTTCTCCTCAATTCTATAATTAAGTAATTTCAATCAATTATTTAATTATTAAACATCTAATTAATTTTTATCCTTTATTCTATTATAAAGTAATTAAATTATTATTATTATTTAATTATTCCCCATGTCTTTTTAATTAATTAAATAATTACATTATTTAATTAAATAATTCTATTGTTAATCATTTCCTCCTAATACTAAATAAACATCAATTTATTTAATTTACTAATTATTCTTCTAATAAATAAATAAGTTTTATTTATTTATTTATATTCCCCATGTGCAATTAGATAAATTTATTTATTTATTTAATTGGATTTATTCTTCTAGTTCTAACTATCACTAAGTCTCAATCTGACTATTCAATCACCTTTCCTAACTCCTCAATCAACTTTTCTAACTGATCAATCTATTTAGTTCTCTAATCCATCTATTTAGTCCTCTGATCAATCTATTTTGTTGACAAACCAATAAATCCCTTAAACTTTCTAATCTACTCACTTCACTCCCCAATCAAATAAGTTAACAAAATAATCAACTATCTTGACAATTCAATCAATTGAATTCACTCTCTAATCAATTTGAGTTCAACTCTTCAATCACAGCCAATCAATCCCTGCAATCATGGAATCCTAATTGAAATCTTGAATTCCTATATAATGAGAGCTTATTGTCATATTTTGCAACCACATACTTTAATTTCTTATGATGTCCAAGGGAGCAATATCTGAGAGCCCGCACATTTGCATCAAGAAGTAGAAGAACAAGGGAGACTTGAATCTGGTTTGCATATTATTTATTTTGATTTGAATTCATTATTTGATATTATATACATTTCCATTATTATCAACTATCTCTCTTGCATGTTAGGGATTGTTTGTATCTTTTAGGCTTTGTGGTGGTCGAATATCTTTGTTGCATGATCATACCTTCGAATCTAACCCCTATATTATTATGGTGAACCCAACGTGAAGCGCTAGGCTTCTAAAAAACTATTATTTTCTATTCTATGCAGTCACAGGTTCTTTCGATGCAACCTATAAGAGAAATGTCACATTCATCTATTTCATTTGATGCAACTAGTGGTTTCATTTGATACAACTGTGATATTAAAATGATGCATTCTTTTATTAGAAATCATGCATTTCCTACGCTTAAATGATGCATCTCTATATTGATGTGCCACGTCTGCCTGCTATTATTTGATTTGTTTCTATTATTAAGTACTATGTCTAGTCTATTTCATGTACTAATTTTAATACTGTTCATTGTTATTTCAAACTATCCTATAGTGATTGTTGTATTTCATGCTTGATTATTTGTTATTGACATCATAATTGATATATTTTAAATCTTGTTGTGTCTTTGTTTATGCTTTCTAATTAAACATAGGTAACATAGTTTATACACTTCATATTTTCTTTTAAGCACCACAAATTTATTTTTGAGCACCACAAGTGTTATTTTAAATACCGCATCTATGATTTTAAAATTTGCAATTGTCTGATGAAACATCACAATCACTTAAGAAAATATAGAAAAGTAAAAGTCTAGCAATTAGTGGAGCAAAGAAAAAGAGAAAGAGAAATCAAATAGAACCAAGGATCAACCCACAGAACAACAACAATACAATTGGAAGCTAACATTGTCTGCGAAGGATTTTTCAATATTTATCTAGACAAGGTAGGCAAAATTGATGATAAATTTGTATATATTCTTATTAATGCAAGTGAGCTTATGGATTATGAGAATTAAATGCTAGATCTAGGCTTATGGTACTAACATTGGACTTTCAAATTGTGTCTTGGAAACAACATTTAATTTTTAAATCAAAATCAATTCATAATTTTTTTCAATGCCCCTAAAAAGAACTTGGTATGGACAAACAAAAACTTCACACTTGGTTTTTAGTACTTGAAATTAACATGGGTTAAGAATTGAACAAGCAATCTACACTTCAATTTGGTGCATTAAAACTTAAAAATTAATCAACACTTGACTTTGGTGTATTAAAATTGAACAAGAAATCTTCACTTGGTTTGGTGCTCTAACAATGAACCCGTGTGCATTTATAGATGTTCTTTAGATTAGCAAGCATTTAATTTTTGAGCTTAATTTGATTTACCTCACATCTTTTTTTGGTGCTTTTTCATAATCTATTAGATTAAATCCCTTTAATTAGAGAGGCATGTCTAGGGGAAGTGATCACCACCATAGGATGACTTCAAACTGACAAATTCTTCTAGTTGACATAGAATAAGATGCAGGGTAAACCCCAAAATTGTCTTAAATATAACCAAGCTTAGGAACAAGAGTGGATGATAGCTCAAATCAAACCAATGTGTGTAAGGAGCTGACATGGTCCATTAGAGACTTAAGTGTCTTCATTATGTACAAATTGATTGGGTAGACTCCATGGATCTAATTAATAACCTGTTAAAATAGAAGCCACTCATTTCACCTCTGAACATTATCTTATTTTAGTGAGAGGAGATGGAAGAATCTCCCCCCAAGATCCCCATAATATGTGTCCCAAGGTATTGTGTTATTTGAGGAGAATTCTTCTTTGACACGACAACAATATCTGGCAAAAGGCAAAAACACAGGCACCTACAAGAGGACTCATGTTCTAGTACTGTGGCTGCTATGTGAGATGACAAACTACCAAGCAATGGGCCAAAAAAAATTTAATGAACCCTTTTTTACCTTAGGTTAGTACTTCTTGTATCTATTTTCATTGTACAGACCCCGTGGAAACTTGTGACTTGAAAAAGTCCCCGAACATACACAAAACATTTTTCAGTCAATTTTCTCTTACAACCATACTCTGCATGTGTTATGGTTGTGGATTAAATCCTCAAAATTTTTCCTAAATTGTATCCTAGATAAAGCTATGTAATCAACACAAGTCCAAAACATACTATCTGTCTCTACCACAAATTTGTGTTTCTGCGATCGACATATTAGCCTCTAGCCTTGCATATTAGAGAGTCATACTCTACATTTTTAGTCACATCCTTGCATTTAGAGTATAGATTTTTGCATAATCTTCATATTATCAACATATTTTATGGTCCTCATTCTAGTTTCCAAAAAAATGAAAAATACAAAATGATAGCTTGCATCTGATAAGGTTAGGTATTACACTTTCTAGAGCTATTTTCTAAATTAGAAGGTACATCTTATTAGGCTATTCCTATAGTGGTATTGGTCATTATCTTGACTTCCTTTATTTTTGTTATCATCTTTTCCCCTTTCCTTGTCTTAGACATTCATATTTGTTTTCAAAATTTATCTTATTCATAGACACCTTGTCAAATTTTCCATTGTAATTAAAGTCAAGATAGTTCCCAACATCATCAAGGTCTTTCCTATAAGGAAGGTTTACAATCAAAATTTCCAAAATTTTCTCTTAGGCTATATTTCTTACACCTTATATATCATCCTAGTTTCATATGTAGATTCCTATGTTTACATTTGCATCCAAAAATCTTCAAAATGTCAAAAAACATTAGAGTCCTAACCTAGTTGTCATATTCATATTGCATATACCTTAGTCTTAGATTTGCACATGTCATTCCCATGATCAAAGAAGGGTAAAGAAAAAATGGATCACAATAAGGACCCTATGCTTAATCTAACCATTGATGTGGACTTTACCATCCCAAGGACCTTAAGACTAGATTTCAATGCACCTGAGATAGTGTAACACCAATAGAAGACAAAAACTCTGATACCACAACTACCTCATGTTCCCTTGCCCGGGGATAAATTTTTGACTTAAAATATTATGATAGCATGCAAACAAGATAAAATTTATAATACTTTACAAAACCATACGATAATGGTTGTCATGGATTCCTTGTTGTCAGTAGACCCAAACAAATATTTTTATCTAATTGCACAAAATGGTGGTAAACTTCCCATTGGATTTGACATGTCAACCTTAGTATAGGACATATCAATGATATCATCATGGGACATTCCAACACAATCCTCTCAAACCACTTCCACATTACTATCTAGAAGCATAGCTCAAAGTACTAACCAGGTCAAAATGTCTTCCACTACACGTGGGATCTAGTATAGAAACCCTCTCTTTTCTATAAATCATCCCACTTCTAATGTACCCATGACTAAAATTGCACCTTCAATGATGTCACAATCCAATCTAATAGTTGGCTCTTAAACTATGGTAGAAAATTCCTCCAATATAGCTCCCCAAGGACCAAATTGTAGCAGTATCTTATAGGGTGTCCTCCTCAACCAAGGTCCACGAATAATCATTCAAGGAACACCCCCACAACAACCTCCTATCAAACCCTAACAATATAGGCATTCTTGCTAGCCTCTGAGGAAAATATATGGCAGCTAGGTCCAATACTTCCAATTATGTGGCATCACCCTAGTATGTTTCATAGTCCTTTGCACCTATGACATAGACAAATATGGGATACAAACCCCCATATAACCAGGAACCATCTTATAATAGTGTGAGTCCATTCATTAATCCCAACGCAATTTCAACCTCATTGACACCCACTGAAGTCCTTTCTCAATAAGTTCAAACCCTTCAACAACAAATCACGAGCCTTCAAATAGGTGCACCAAAGAGGATGTATTCCTTAGTAGATATTTATCCTTATCCATTTAACAGGATATTATACATACCACCCTGACCTAAAAAATTTTAAATACCCAAATTTGATAAATACAAGGAAAATGGTGATCCTCATGACCACACAAGGAATTCTTCATTGCATTTATACAAGTGGCCCACAATGACACATACCTAATGAGATTATTTCTATGTAGTCTTAGCGGGTCATCTATGGAATAGTTCTCTAGACTTCCTCCAGGGATGAGGTCTTGGAACGAGCTTGCTAATAAGTTCATATCTTATTATTCACATAATATCGTACTTAAAATAACCATAATGGATCTTTTCACTATCAACATGAAGATTGGTGAAATCTTCACTTCCTTCCTACAACATTAGAGGAATATTTCCTCCAAGGAATCCTTTCACATACCAACGAAAGAGAAGATCTGCAAATTTACTAAAAATTATCAATTAGATATGATGCATGAACTAAAATCATAGCTCACTAAGTCACTCAAAGAACTAGATGAGAAAGGGATAAAGGTTGAAATATCCCTCACCTTAAAGGTTGTGATAAGAAGGGAGACTAATACCACAATGCTATATGAAAAATCTAAGTATTGTTCCAAGAATAAAAATGTCACTAATGATGGCATTGTTGATGCTAAAGTTGCACAACTAGTCCTGTGTGTCCAAGCACCAGAAAATATCCAAAATGGAAACATAGCTAATCCTAGAGAGAATACCCCATCTAATATGACAAACAATAACCAAAGTTTTGCAAGAAGGAAAAATCCATGAAATAAGTATACTCCTCTTACATAATCTCTTGATAATGTCATAAAGAAACTTTATAGTCCCATTTGATAAATCTACTAGATAAATAAGATCATATGAACCAGGTCCCTTAAAACTAGCATGGTGGGATGACAAAAAATTCTATGATTATAACTAAAGGACATAAAATGACTAACTATTTTTAGTTGAAGAACATAGTCCAATATTTCATTAAACATAGTGAAATTGAAGTTGTCAACAATTCTGGCACTACAAATAAAGATCATATGATCTTTCAAAATCCATTGATGGATCATGACAAAGGAAAATCCTCCATTCTAGGACAAAATAAAAAAGTGAACCTCACCTATGCCAAGACAAACCCCAATTTCACCAACAATACCATTACTATATGAGGCCTGGCTGTTGAATGTGTTGTCACCACCTGTCATTCCAAGATCACAATACAAGGGGCCTCAAAAAAACCTACAATACCCTCCAATTCATTCACTCCGCCCATAGGTTAGTATAACCTATTATATTATTTTAAAAAGACCTTGGCCTAGATCTCCTTCTTTGAAATGCTTCACATTTCACCAAACCATAAATTAATTCTGTATAAAGCCATGCATCAATCATTTGTCCCAAAAGACATAGACATCAATGAATTCTATGACATGTTTGGATACTTATCCACCCCACACCATGTCACTTTCATTGAGAGAGATTTACTATAAATCCATCTCATAATGATCCCCTACATATAGAATTCTCCATGCATCTCCATAAAATTAGGTGAGTTTTGATAGATGAAGGATCTAGCCTAAATATATGTCCATTAAAATTGATTCAAACATTGGGCTAATCTGAGAGTTGTGTGGATGTAACTAAAAAGATCATAATCATAGCTTATGATGATGAAGAATGTCCTCCCAAGGGCATGATAACTCTACCCATTAGACTGGGTCCTACAACACAAGAAAATGTCTTCCAAGTGTTGTACTTGGAGTTAGAATACAACATGCTCTAGGAGAGACCATGGATTCATTCCATGTAGGAAGTACCATCCACTTACCATAAATACCTTAAGTTTCCTCATGGTAGACTAGAAATCACCATGCTAGGTGATAGATATCCTTTCATATACTATACAAACCTAAAAGGATCCATTTCAAACTAGGTACCCAATAAACAGCAAGCATCCACTATTTTTGTGTCTCAACACATAGATTATGCTAGTCTTTCAAAAATAACTGTTGAACCCACATCAAAAATCAAGATCAAGAACCAGGAAAAATGATGTGGAGAGTACACCTATGCTGACTTGTTCTATGTAGACAAGCTACCTATCTCACCCCATACATATGGAAAACCAAGACAACCTCTTGAGAGGAAACAAAAACTAACAATTGTATATCAACCAATGATTTTCATAAGATGGGGTAAACTACATGAGGAATCCATTGAAGATGACTTGTCTTCCTGGCTATACATAGATGAAGAACTCCTTAAGGTCACAATTCTAATTCACAAATATGGAAGGGGGTATACTATTATCCAAAAGCAAGGATATAATGGATGCATTAGCCTTAGTAAAAATAATCAAGTAATTGTAGATTCAACAACACCTAATTCAAATCCATTTTTTCATGGCTTGGGGTATCGAACACCAAAATAAATTACTTTAAATAACTTGTTTCTTACTAATAATAGTGTTTGTGCTTATGATGAGGTTGAGACATTCAAAAGGTACCAATCTAACACAGACTCAAATTAATATGAGTGGGATACCCCACAAAATTCATCTTAATATTTCCATTGCCCACTTATCCCTCCAAGATAAACCCACAGATCATTGTGCTAGGATTGAAAAATTATAGAATCAATTTGAAGCCTCATCCTCTTCCTTGTTAGAAACCCATGAATCATTTTCTGATTCATATATCAACACCGTGACCAACCTTCCCATTTCCTCTTTTCAAACCAAGGATAGTATTTCCTTGGTATATCCTAAACTGATTGATTGGGAGAAACAAAATCCACCAACTATAGATAATTTTAAGAATGATAAAGCTATAAATGAATTCTTGGGACTTTGACAAGGCATACCTATGGGGGGAAGTAAGTTTGGATTCATGATCTACTTGGACATAGCACTATATTTTGGGGATTTATGTCAATCCTCTAGTCACAAAAATAAACGGAAAGAAAATGTAAGGTTCTTTGGTGAAAATTGAAAAGCACCTTCTACCCTTAAAATAGTAAAACAAAGGATGTATCCAAGGGTGAAAACCTCCCTGAGGCACTCAAAGATGGACCGATTGACATTCTCTTGATCACTGATGAACAATCACCACTTCTAGTAGAGAAGACATGAACCATCAAGATAAGCACTAAATAGACAAAAAGACTAATCTATCTAGAAGATATTTTAAAAATAGGAAAGAGAACAGTTCATATAGTTCTTCTCGGAAAGGAAAATTAACTTTTTTTGGGCATACTCTGACATGCTTGAATTATCTCTAGAAGTAGTACTTCATCATCTACCATTGAAATTAGGGGCAAAGCCTTATAAACAAAAACTAAAAAAATTCACCCCAAGATAGCACTCCTAGTCAAAGAAGAGATAAAAAATATATTAGATGCAGGTTTCATAAGACCCATCAACTATGTTAATTGGATATCCAATTTGTTTCTTTTATCAAATCCCAATGGAGACCTCAAAATCTGCACTGACTTCAAGGACCTTAGTTTATCCTATCTTGAGGATGATTTCCCTTTACCCAACATTGTCATGATTGTAGACACGAATTTTAGGTACAAAATTCTATCACTCGTGGATGGATTCTATGGGTATAATCAAATAAAAATTACACCAGAATATTAGCATAAGATAACTTTTACTTATGCCTAGAGCACTTACTACTAGTATTTATGCCCTTTAGTTTGAAAAATTTTGGTGCCACATATCAAAGGGTCATGACTACTATCTTCCATGATATGATGTGCATAAAAATGGAGGACTGTGTGGATGATATTTGGAAAAGTCATTGGAGAGAACTTTGCACCTAACTATATTGGAACCCATCTTTGACAAACTTCAAGAATACAAGGTCAGATTAAACCCCCAAAAGTGTGTCTTTAAGGTCACTTTAGGCAAACTACTAGGATTCATCATCTCACAAAGAGGAATTGAGATTGATTCAAAAAAATTCCAAGAAATCATCAAGATGCCTCCATCAAGGACACTCAAAAACCTAAGGAGTCTATAGGGAAGATTGTAATCATTTTGACAGTTTATTTCACATATGGAAAATAAGTGCCATCTATTTCAGTATCTACTTTACAAGGGAATCAAATTTGAATGGACAAAAGATTGTCAAAATTTATTTCAAATATTAAAAGACCATCTTCTCTTGGCACCAACCTTAATTTCCCCTATTCTAGATCAACATCTATTATTGTACATCTCAAAAATAGAGCACTCACTGGGGGAACTATTGGCACAATGTGATTTAGAGGGAAAATAATGCATCATCTATTACATCATTTGTACACTTAGGACTTATGAGCTCGACTATACTGACATTAAAATTGCATGCTTGGTTGTATTCTTTGCATTGCATAAACTTAGGCATTACATGTTGATTCATAAGACACTCATAATCACCAAGATCAACTCATTAAAATATTTCTTGAGTAAAGAAACATTTTTAGGGTGGTTAGCCAAATGGGTCATGATCCTCAACGAGTTTGGCATTGACTATGTAGATAGAAAATCCATAAAAGGACAAGTTATTATCAACCAACTAGTAGATGCACCATTACCTTCATATCATCCAATGTTGATAGAATTCACAAATGAAGGTATATTTGCCTTAGAATAGTAGAAACAATGGAAGTTATACTTCAATGTGTACACACTAAGATGTGCACTTCTCTAAATCATTACTTCCAAGAGAATCCATGGATTGGAAACCTTGAGAAATCAATTTAGAGCTCCCTAGGCATGGAGTCCAAAGGTGTTAAGAATGCTCTCAGCTAGAGCTATTAAGCCAATAACCTTGCTAGTAAACCATGCAATGGAAGATTCAAATGAAGACAAGGGCAAGAATGCCCATATCCCCAAGAATCAAATGGAAATGCAAATGCAAATGCAACTATGCTAGAAATGGAAATGCAAGCTATGCTATGAAAGGAAATGCAAGCTATGCTAAGAATGGAAATGCAAGCTATGCTAAGAAAATGAAAGATAGAAGTATTACAAAGCCTCCTAGTTAAGCTAGATGAATTAATCTAAAGCATAAAGGAAACTAAGCTAAGTATGAAGCTATGAATGGCATGACAATGCAAGAAATGAAACTATGATAACATGTAGATGCAAAAGCCAAGAATGCTCCAAATCTTCAAAAGCTCCAAAGTGAACTAAAAAACCTACAGCATAACATTAGCATAAAAAGTTGGGGATCTAGAATGAAGAAGAGAGCTCTCCTTTTATAAGAAATGAGAAGGAATGGACCATGGAGATTAAGAGGCAAAATATTTAATCAACGGTGGAGCATCAAAGAGGAGCAATCCATGTGCACAAGTATCCTCCAATGAGAAAATAAGAGTTGACTTTTGTGCCCATATGAGACAAAAAGTGCTTTTCTTCTTTTTATAAAATAAGAACAATGTTTTATTTGTGCAACTTAGGATAAGAGGAAAAGTGGGGGCTTTTTATTTAATAAAAGGGGAGGAAATTCCTTTTAATTAAATAAAGATTTAGGATAAAATGGTTAGCCCATAGAAAATAATTGAATAAATGATAGAACTAGGATTTGATCAAGAATAAGCAATTGATGATTTTAGCAAAAATACTAGCAAAGGGGATAATAGTCTAGATGACCATTTTTAGGTGTATACACAATGGATCTCACATGAAGAAGGGTTCAGGTGTTAGTATTATCTTCATCACCCCTCAAGGAGACTCCATTCCCAAGTCCTATAGAATGAAATTTTATTGCATGAACAACATCATCGAGTATGAGGCACTCATCACAGATTTGAAGACCATAATCCAATGGAAGCTAAAGCATCTACAGGTCTATAGGGATTTCCAATTGATAATCAATCAATTAAATGGTAGTTATGGTAACAAGGATGAGAAGATAATTCCTTACAAGGCCATGAGTGAATATTTCAATCAATACTTTGATCAGATATATTTTGATCAAATCCCCAAAATCTAGAACAATGCATTCAATACCATGAACATTGTGGGATCTCTAGTAGACATTTCTCCCAAAGTGACATATTGTGATTTCCTATTCAAATAAGTCATGGTCCCTACCTTTGAGTTCCCCACATCTAAGTTTGTGTGTGAGATCATTTGTTATGACTCCTTGTAGTACCAATAAATCTATGCTTATCTAACAAACCAAACCATTTCCACTAACCTTTCCCATAACCAAAAGGAGTCCTTAATAAGAAAAGCCTCTCAATATGCCATCATAGCCAATACACTCTACAAACAAAGTATAGATGGTACAATACTTCATTGTCTCAATTGGAAGAAGCACAAAGAACATTACTAGAAGTACATGAGGGTATTTGTGGTGCCCATTTTAGTGGTTTTACCTTATCTAAAAAGCTTTTGAGAATCGGGTACTATTGGGCCACTATAGATAAAAACACCTAGTTATTTGTTCAAAACTGTTAGAACTGTCAAATTCATAATAACCTCATTCATATGCCAGCTCAAGATTAGTTGTATCCACTCACTTCACCATGTCTCTTCTCACAATGGGAGTTCAATCTCATTAGAAAGATTCACCCACTATCCTTGGATATTCATAAATATGTCATTACAACCACTTAGTACTTTTTGAAGTGGATTGAATCTATCCTAATGACCTACAAAACTAAAATATAGATTTCAAAGTTTATCCTAAACTACATCATAAGTTGATATGGAGTGCCTCAAATTATTATCACTTATAACGATACTTCATTCAAAAATAAAAAACTGTTGATGAACTTTGTGATAAGATCCACATATAGCATCTTTATTCCTTACTCCATTAAAAAATAAACATGTTGATGAACTCAAACATTGGTTGGGACTGGCACCTCCAACTAAATCCTTCCCTATGGGCATATTGCACCAGTTTTCATACACCCATAGGATCAACTCCATATTCACTTTTCTACAATACTGAGGCCATCTTTCTAATTGAGGTTGAGCTTCCATCACTATGATTATCCCTTTTAAACATCATTTTAGATGAGGAATAATCTATATCTAGACTCTGGGATACAGAATTACTAGATCAAAAAAGATAGAATGCACTAACACATTTGCAAACATATCAACAATGTCTTTGTAGGAGCTACAATAAAAAGGCTAGGGTCCACTTATTTGAAGTTGGAAACTTGGTACTCATGTAGAATCAAAAGAATAAGATGGACAAAGAGAAACCAAGTGAATTTGAACCTAACTAGTTGGGTCCCTACATTATCACAACAATCTACGAGTCTAGAGCATATAAGATATATGCATCAGAAGTCCAGTCTCTATCAGACCCCATCAATAGCTTGCATATGTGCAAGTATTATGCATGACTCTTACAGTAGGCCAATTTCAAAAATATCAAAAAATGTTTAAAAAAAAGGTTACGTTGATGAATACCTAGAAAACAGGCATCTTGCATGAAACAAAAATAGAAACCAAGAGAAATAAATTTGTCCTATGGTGAAACCACTTAGGTGGAACCTTGGGAAAATACCATGGTGAAAACTAGGCAATCTAATGCTATGTGTAAAGATCATGGCTCCATTATCTATCATTTCTCCAACCTTATATCACTTGTCATTTCACTCCATTTCCTATAATAAAAGCCTTGATCATCTATTTGTGTCTTGATATTCATCAGTTGTCCTTTTCAAATTCATATCCCCTTATCTTAAAATAAATCAGTATGTCATGTCCATTCCATAATAAATCACCCACTATGTCCTAACTAAGGGAAGCACAATGCCATGATCCTATCAATGTCCTAAAAAAATAAAAAACATAAAAAAAAAATCTTGAAAAATGGTTACAAGCTAGGGTTGTCATTGCACCAAAATATTGACATGTTAATGTCTGATACAACCACTAGACTTATAGAAGACACAAGAGGTAGTTAAGCCACATCATGAACCCTGTGAAGGACATTGGCCCACTACCAACAATCCCCCTCCCAACATCACTCATTGTGGCCTGCATGGATTTGAACCTATGACCAAGCTTTGATACCACTTGTTACAAGATAGGGTTGTCGTTGCACCAAAAGATCGACTTGTTAATGTTTGATACAACCACTAGACTTATAGAAGACAAAGGAGTTAGTTAAGCCATGTCACAAACCCTGTGAGGGACACTGGCCCACTGCCAACAAAAATATCATAAAATTTCCTAAGAAAAAAAACCTAAAAATCCAAAAAGTCCTAAAAACAAAACAAAAAATTGGAAAACTTTGAAAATTTTGCAATAAAGTTCATTATTCATAAAAAATCCTTTCACATTTTAACAAGCATTGAACAATGTCACACAACAAGTCTGAGCTCAATGTTATCAAGTTAAAATGTCAAACTTATCAGTAGGTTCTCAATCAAACTGATCCAACTATCTTATCTATCGATCAAGCCAACATCAATATTTTTTTTAAATGCTCATCTTATTTTAAACAAAGGATGGAAACACTTGAAACCATACATGTCATTCTAAATTTGGGTACATCATTCTTGAAACTAGAAATGATTATCAATCATCAATGTCATCGTCAAACAACTACATAACACAGACACGTAATCAATATGGCTATTAACTTATTGAGTCAATTTGGTCTTATTATGTCTTACTTTTTGTAATCCATGTTCCTATGCATCTCCAAGATATCTACAAGTGATTAGAGATTTCAAGATGGTTCATGATTTATTTTTTTTATTTGATGTTTTTGGGATGTTTTCCATGAAATCATAAAAGAGCATTTTAGGTGTCTGCGAGAAGTACATTAACATATGGGCAAAGTATCTCAAGCATAAAATATTACTAGAGATATAAATGCTAGTGAACACTACCCACACCTTGACTCTTAATGCCTGACCTAGATGGCTTGGTCCACATTCCTTTCCATTCAAAGTGCCTATTAAAAATGCAAGGGGATAATCTTACCTAGATCATTCATATCTTGGTACGATAGCATTTGATTTTCTATAATAAAGTGGCTCATTATTGAAATAAATTTCTCAAATAAGTTGGAATACAAAGGTGGTTAATGGAATTTAATATTTCAATCAGGATTCATCCTCATTCTCATGTCTTCTTATTGTTATATTAGTACTAATAATTCTCTTTTTCATTCCTAACAAGTCCTTTTGATATTGTGGGACATCAAAAAATACTACATCCATAGCATGTTATTACATATATCATAACACTAGATCATAGTATTTTTCGTATAGTGTATACACCCATTAGATAAATGCATATAAAATATCCATCTCATTAAGCATATAAGAAATTATAACATCATACATGCATCACATCTAAGTCATCTGCATATAGTCCCATATGTTACATCATGAAAGTACATAAGAAAATAGAAAAACATAGAACATAGTACATAATTTGTTAAAAATACTACATCACATCATAGTATTCATCACATACATCTTAGAAATCATAGGCATCATCATAGAAAGTAAACAGCAATATATATAATAAAGTAAGCATAATCACATATAAATCATACACATAAAGTACAACACATCATGTAAGGGTGCCAAAATTGCATCATACATATAACTCAAAAATGTTTCATGATACAATGTCTAAAGGAGAGCTCATGAGCTTGCAAAATATATAAAAAACAACATGTCTACATATGAGGAATTAGCTAGTGTTATTTCTGCCCTCTGAACCAATTGGTCTAGAATGTGGATTTGTGGATGGTCATGCCTATGGTTGACTGGAGGATGCACCTGTACCTATCTATGATGGCCTAGCTAAAAGTATCATAACTTCCCCACTTCCTAGATAACCCTATAATCTTCATTTCCTATTTGACCTAGGGGAGTTAGTGTATCTTAGTACCCTCTAATTAGGAGGAAAAACATTATCATAGTATCCCCTCTATTGTTATTTCTCTCTATCTGTCTCTTGATCTTGTCTAGTAGCATTAATACCTACCTAATACAACTTTTCAATAGCCCTATGTAAGCTCAAATCCTTAACATTGGCAATAAAACTATGTGCATCTCTCTCTTCCTGTCATGCCCTATCCTCAGCTACATATGCCCTGGCCTCTACTACCTACACCTTTGCACCTCTTCCCTCAAGTCCCCTCTCTTCCAATCCATATCTTGCTACATCTGGGCTATCCTCCCCTCCGACATGGTCACCCTCAAGTCATACCACTAACTTTGTGTCTTCACCTTTATTGCCTTCCTCTCTACCTCAATTATCTGTGTATCTACTCATACAACCATCCTCAATGCTCCATTAAGGCTATCCTAAATTAATCTAACCTAATCCCTTATAATATCAACCTCATAAATCTTCATATCATCTCCACCCCCTCCTACATCTACCACAATAGGTGCATTCTACCTAGCAGCCTCATCAAAACCCCCCATCGCATCATTCATCAATACTATGTCCCTACCCTCAACATCCTCCATGTCATCATTTCTATCATAAGAGTTGTACCTACTACTACTCTTAGTCTTTGTCTCCTTCTCTTCACTCTCCCTCATCACATCCACCTCTACATCCTAATCCATAGGCTCATATCCTCTCACCTCTACACCAACTATTGGGGTATCTGTTGGAGCACCTATATAAATTATATGACTACCCCTATCATTCCCATCACCACCATCACTTCCATCACCTCCATCTCCCTATCCACCCCATGCTTCATCCTTTCCTCCTTATCCACCCATCTTCCCTCATCTCTCATTTCTCATCTAGGGTTGTTTGATTTTTCATGCCATACCTATGGGACAAATGTTCTTCAATCCCATCTTAAAGGTTCCAGAGTGGTAAATTGTGAAATTTTTGTAGCTACGGGGATCATTGATCTTCATCCTCTAATACCCCTAGCACAACAAGAAAATTGAGTTGAAATAATAGGTACTCCATTCCTCTCTCCAAACTATTGCAGGATCTTGTCTAGGATTTGTATCTCTATAGTCCTTTGTGACTATATTGACTGCCCAATCAAGTATCACTCTTGTCTACACAATTGAAGATGATCTACCTCACCATCCCACAAAAGGAAACTAATTTATGGTCTCTATGTGAAGTATCTTAGTGTGTCCAAAAAAATATCACTAATATCTAGTATGGCCCACTTGTCAATGTGCAACTACCTCATAATAATATGCATATGGTTGTCATGGCTTAATGGTTGGTCTATCAAAAATAGGATGAAACATGACTATATGCTCAAATGAAAAAACCTATAGAAGTGTGACACCACAACCTAATGACTGTGCTCCATGATAGGTGATGTCATGTATCTAATGATATAGCATAGAAATTACACATGTCCCCCAAGCATACACATTCCCCCTCAGCCACATCTCTATAACCATATACCCCCACCAAATAGGAAATCCATGCCATCTCCTATCAGGTAATACAACCCCACATAACAATGAAAATTACTCATCACCCCCAACCATATCTTGCCATATAATCCCATAGGATTGATCCCTAGGTCTACCACACTACAATTGAATAGGTCACATAGTGTTGATCTCCCTATCTAGAATGAGTGCACCACACTCTCCCATTGAATAGGAATTTATAGAATATTGTAAGCATCCTCCCATGTCACACTATAATCTCTCATCATTAAATGGAAGGGGAAGAAGTATTTGAGTTCCATCTCTTGCAAAATGCAATGATAAAGCCCCTATTTTCCCTCATCTTGGATATAAAAGTGATATGTAGAAATCCTATGTTGTCTAAATGCTCTCACCCCTTGAAATATAGTATGTGTCTATAAGGGAGTATCTTGGGATAGTTCTCTTGAGTAATCAAGACTAAGTCTCTAATATACATATACAAATGTAATCACCTAGTCAATCCAAATGCAAGTTAAAAACTAAGGTGAATATGCATCTATGATACCTCATTTATCACATGTCAAAATGTGTTAAATACATTGCATAAAATCCAAGAAAATAAAGTTTCTCAAATCAAATATACACATGTGACTCAATTAAAAATGTATAATTGTCAGGCATATGTGTTGATTCATTCAAACACATGCATTGCATTAACCTAATATATGAATCGCAACATCCTAACAAGTGCATTGGGTTTGTCTAGCAAGTGTGTCACATGAACTTCATATGTGAATTATTAATGATTTACTATAATAAAATACTTGCGTCAATTCAATGATACTTGTGGTGTTTCAACCTATAGTTGTAGTGAAATTGCCTAGCACATGCATCTTAATTAGAAGCATGTCCAACCTAGACCAATAAAATTATTTAAAAAAAGATAAATAAATGCACAAAATAGACCCATACATATTGTTGTTGGGGCACCCACTCAATGCTATTATGTCCTAACCAGCTCCCTGATATGCATGACATCCTCGTACTTTGCCATCGCTCTACAAACTTTCTTAGAGACTCCTTCTCCTCCACCAAATTCTCCAAAGCTCAAGAGTACAAATGACCTTGAAAATAACCACCTAGGACCTTTTATACCCCCCCAACCCTCCTCGATGAACATGTACCCATCCCATTTCTATTGGTCATGATGCCTTTCACCTTCAGTATCCCATAACTTTTGCCCAAGACCTTCATTTTATGAACACTGATTTTTTTTGTGATCTTGATCATGTTGTCAACAAATTGAGTCCATTATATTTTTTGAGGGGGCACCATATTACCTAGTTACTACCTTTTTTTTGCAAGGGCATATTGGGGCATAATTCATATTAATTATTCTTTGAAAAAATGCTTCAAAATATATTGTATCAAAGAAGGGAAAAATGTAGACACCTAAAACTAACATGTTTCCCATGCACAACAATTTACTAATATTCCTCTCAATTGATTAAATAATATTTATTATTTAATTAATTTGTGTCTTTCTACTACAATTCAAATTCAAATTTCTCCTCAATTCTATAATTAAGTAATTTTAATCAATTATTTAATTATTAAGCATCTAAATTAATTATTAAATTTTTCATCAATTGATAAGTAGGAGATATTTTTCACAGCAAGTCAAATTGTGATATTGCTATCATGATTCAATTGTATAGTTTTTTGAGTCAAACTCATTGACTCATTAAGGGGCTTTATAATGAGTGGTTCATAAGGCACAACACTTGGTGAATGTTTTGCAAATGGGGTTGCAAGAAGAGTGGGTTTAACCATGGATGAAACTCTGTAGTTAAGCATGCTCAAGCTGGAGTAGTACAGGGATGGGTGACCTCCTAGGAAGTCCTGGTGGTTCACCTTTTTGAAGATCACCTAGATCTAATGAGTGCTTTCCATTCATTCTCATGAGACATGGGTTCGTGTGAACCACTACTCATGAAACATGGGTCAATGAGTTTGACTGAAAAAAACTACACAGTTGAATCCTAATAGCAATATCACAATTTGACTTGTTGTGGAAAATATCTCCTACTTATTAATTCAATGAATTTAGAAATCAGTTAAACATTTTACCATCACCTCAGAACTTGTACTTTCTCTTTTTGCCGCTTAGATTTGTGCCATAGATCATCATCTTGAATTTTCCTGATCATAGATCTCTTCATCTAACTCTTCCTTGTCATTATAATCTTATAGCTCATCATAGCTCATCATTAAATATCATTCTGATCCTTGTATTTAATTTATGTTCCTTTCTCAGTGACTAACTTCTTTTCTTCAACTGAATTCCAATTAACTACGCTCAGTAACTAAAACCTTTAATGGTGTCTTGACTTCCTTTCTCTTTACTAAAACTTACTTTCCTTTTACCAAATGACTTTGTTTTCTCAGTAACCAAAACTATTTTACTTACCAACTTGACTAATCTTCTTTACCGACTTGATATAATTAAATTTTTGGTAGAAACAAATTATATCAACATAACCTTAACATTGTCTTATATGTATCAGCTACCAAATTAAGTTCTTCATCTTCTCAACATTCCACTTCTTCTTCTTTAACTCATTCAAGCTTATATCATACTCCAAATGATATGACAACTCAATATAAATCAAAAATCAATTTCTTGACATCAATGACAAGATAATAACTGATCTAATCTTTCTACTATCTTGTATACCTCTGATCTTAGTCAATCTTCATCATCATCATCATCATTAGTTATAGTAACAATCTCCCTCTTTGGCATTGATGGAAACACTTCATTATACTATCAATTGATGATGGCAACACTTACTATCAATCTTTATCATGTACTCCCTCTGAGATTTAACTTCTTTTTTTATTGATCTCCTTCTATAATCAATTTATTTATTCTCCCTCTTGGATATTTCATCTCTTAATAGATCTCCTCACTCTTAGTAATCTTCTCCCTCTTTGACAACAATGCCAAAGACACATACTCCTGAAAAATTTGTTTAGGTAGTAGATAATACCTCAAATGTACTAATTTCTCATTTATTACATAAACATTTTCACAACTTCGGGCATCACCCAAAGAGTGAACACTAGAATCAACTCACAAAATAGATATTTTGATGACAACTTGAATTAATGCAGCATGCATCTTTCCTTAGTGAATATTGGATAGGGAAGAACCCCTAACTTACCTATGAGATACTCAAAAGCATCTGTCAGTAGTGGTTTGGTAAATATGTCTGCTATCTACTCCTTTGAATTCACATACTCCAATATCACATGCTTGTCTTGAACTTTTTCTCTCAAGTAATGATACTTGATATAAATTTTCTTTGTCTTTGAATGCATCACTAGATTCTTTGATATGTTAATAGCACTAGTATTATCATAGTAAATAGTAACAGGGTTAGTAATCTCCTCTTGCATACCTTCAAGTAGTTGTTTGATCAGCACAATGTTTGAACAATTCATAGTTGTAGCAACATACTCAACCTCAGTAGTAGATTGTGAAATACAATTCCATTTCTTTCTTAGCCATGTCTCTAATCTTTCTCCTAAAAAGAAAGCTTCTCCACTTGTAATTTTCCTATCATCAATGTTTCCAACCCAATCAGCATCAGTGTATACCTTTAGATCAAAATCTCCTCCTTTCTTATATAGTAGGTTGAAATCTTCAATCCATTTTAGATATCTAAATATTCTTTTGACTGCATACATGTGTGTTTCCTTTGGATTGGCAAAAAATCTAGCAACAATACCAATAGAATGAGAAATATCAGGTCTTCTATGAACAACATATTGTAGCTTACCAATCATGGATCAATAGAGTGTTTCATTTACTTCCTTTGTCTCATTTCTCTTTGACAATTAACAACCACTATCCAATGATGTACCAACTAGTTTTGACTCTTCCATACTGAATTTCTTTAGGATCTCCTTGATATACTTTGACTGTGTAATGTAGATCTCATCTTTAGCTTGTTGAAATTGTAGTCCGATAAAGAATTTTATCTCTCCTATCATGGACATCTCAAATTCCTTTCTTATCTCTTCAGCAAATGATTTAATCATTGACTCATTTCCTCCAAATATAATATTATCAACAAAAATTTCATCAATCAAAATCTTATCAGTACTATCACATTTTAGATATAAATTTTTATTGTCACTTGTCCTTTGAAATCAAATCTTAATTAAATATGAATATAATATTTCATACCATGCTCAGGGTGCTTGCTTCAAACCATATAGTGCCTTGTGTAGTTTGCATACCATATCCTTATTTGAATTCTCAACAAATCCTTCAGGTTGTTCAATGTACACTTCTTCTTCAAGAATTTCATTCAAAAATGTAGACTTAACATCCATTTGATAAACTTTTAATCCTTTATAGGTATCATATGCAAGTAAAATTATCACTCCTAATCTAGCAACAGGGGAAAATGTTTCACCATAGTTAATACCATCTTCTTGTGCATATCCATTGTAGATCAATCTTCCTTTATTTATGATCACATCTCCATTTTCATTTAGTTTATTCCTAAAAATCCACTTTCTGTCAATCACATTCTTATCTTTATGTCTCTGATGCAGGCACATCCTAGGATTCTTGGCAATCTTATATCAACCAAAAAATATGTTTGTCTTTGAAGGTAAATTGTTGGTTTTGATCTTGGTTTGGTGGAGTACTTGCTCGGTTTGGGAGACTGGTTGCTTGGTTTATGCGGTTATTGGGGTGCTTGGTCTCTAAAGAATGCTCAGTAACTGAAGGCATCAGTTCACTAGTGCTTGGTGATAACTATGTTGCTCGGTCATGCTTGGCATGGTCGGTTGACTGGTTCTCAGTTATTTCCTCTATTTCTCGGTGTTCTTTCTTACCAACCTAGATTGTTTGGTTGGATCATCTTGGCTGACTAGTTCTATTAATTTAGGTCACGCTCCTAAAGTTATGGATTGGCCATTGGACATATGAGGACCTAGATCTGGTGTGTTGCATTCTTCTATGCAGATCTGATGACCATTTGGGGCCATCTTGGAGAGTTTATTTTATTTGTAAGACTATTTGAGAGCCGACTGATGTTTTAGCATTTAATATTTGTTTGTAGGGGTTTGTTCTTTCATCAGTCAACTTGTGGCTAGGAATCAATATTTATAGGATGCCTAGGTAGTTTTTTAAGGGCATTAGGAGATATTGGGAAGGAATGTTAGTAGCCTGTGAGCTTAGGAATAGGAAGATTGCTTGGAAGTTTGAGTACAAGTTTAGATCTTTCCTGGGTGCCTACTAGTGTGTTGTGTGTTGTAGACCTAGGCTAGCTGAAGATTGATGATGTGGAAAAGATTTAGATCCTATGAGATCTTGTAGACTGTTACTTTCTTTGTATGTAGTTGTAACTAGGAAGGCCTTATAGCCTAGCACATTGCATGTAATCGGTGATTTGATGAATAAAGACTTTTGTTTTATGTCAGATCTGCTATTGTTGTTGTGTATTTTTGCTACATATTGGTTTGGCTACAAGGTCAATCAGTCCTTAATTGGATCCACCAACCTTGACTGCATTAAGTGGTACCAGAGAGAATTTTTTTCATGTATGAGAAAAGTCTATTCCTATTGGAGCCGAGTGGATCTTGTATGTTCATGTCTGGATCTTGATTTGAAGATGCCTCTGAGGAGAAATCATGAGATCTCAGAGGAAGAGGAAGCTATTGGAGAATTCAGTCTTGATGATTTTAGGGCTTTGCAGAAACAAGTGCAAGACCTACAAGAAGAATTGAGAAAGAAGCCTGCCTTGAAAGAGGATAGTGATGATGAATTTGAGGAAGATCATTTTGAAGAAGCTGTTGAAGAAGCTAGAGATCCTAAGGAGAATCGAATTCTGAAAGCTATGTCTACAATTGGGAAAAGACCTAAGATTGAAGTTTCTACATTTGTTGGAAGCCTTAGGCTGGAAGAATTGATTGATTGGATCAATGAGATTGATGAGTACTTTGAGTATGAAGAAATAGAAGATCCTAATCAAGTTAGATTTGAAAAGACTAAGTTAAAGGGTCATGCAAATATCTGGTGGAGAGAAGTTTAGTTGGAAAGAGGTAGGAGAGGAAAAGAAAAGATCACTAAGTGGAACCGAATGGTGGACAAGTTGAAGAAGAAATTTATTCTGGTGGATTATGAATTGTAAATGTTTAAGAAGATGCAAGCTTTGAAGTAGACTAACAAATCAGTACAGGAGTATACCGAGGAGTTTTATAGAATCCTGATTAGGACTGGTCATTCTAAAGCTAATAAAGAGAAGGTTGCTAGGTATGTCTATGGTTTGAGACCTAGTATTTAGGAAGAGCTACTTATTATGTAGATGACAACAATCAGTGATGCTTATCAAATGGCATTAAAGATTGAAGAGAAGTTGAATAAGAAGTATGAAGGTAAATAGAACAATAGGAACCGAGGTGGTAAAACTAGTGAGATAGTTGTTAAGAGTAATGTGACAGAGAATCCTAAGTCTAATGTAGGATCTAGCAGTGGTCAAGTTACTAAGAATGTTGGATAGAGAGGAATATGGAAGAATGAGTTCACCAGTACTTGTTATAACTATGGTAAAGTTGGTCATAGAAGTTTTCATTGTCCTAAGAAGAGGGTTGCACTGACTGCTAAAGAAGACACTGTGAATGTTGCAGAAAAAGGTGAGACACTTATCACTAGGAGATTAGCCGCATGTGTCCATGAACTGGTGCAAAGAAGCAATTTGTTTAGAACTAGATGTAAGTGAAAGAATAAGGTATGTAATGTCATAGTTGATGGTGTCAATTATGAGAACTTTATTTTAAATGAAATGGTTAGTAAGTTGAATTTGGAAAGAAGGAAGCATCCTAATCCTTATCAGATTAATTGGATACAAGATGTTTCTAAGGTTAGAGTTGAAGAACAATGATTGGTTAATTTTCAGATTGGATCTTACCATGATGAGATATTGTATGATATATTGCCTATGGATGTTTGTCATCTGTTGCTCGGTAGACCTTGGCAATTTGACAGGAATGTCTTATTTGATGGTCGTCCTAATACCTATGTGGTTAGGCATGAAGGATCTCAGCATAAGTTGATACCTTTATAGGAGACACGGGTTAAGGGATGTGGAGTTATTAGGTGTTGTGCTTATGACAAACCTCAGGAGCAAAGGATTGATGAACCTATTCCTACAAAGCCTAGTTTGAAAGAAAAGGAAAATGATATATCTGAAGAGTTTGTTGAGATTAAGAGGTAGTTGATCTTGCTGATAGAGATGGTATAGTAGGTGGTGACATTTGTAACATAGAGAGATGCAGATGATATCAAGTTGATTGAGGATTCTAGAGAGGATGAACCTTACCAAGGCACTGAGGTGATCGATAGTGGTCAGAGTCAGTTTTTATCAATTGCCGACCGGAAGGATAAGAAAAGTGGAAAGCAAAAGAACTTGCTGTAGGGAAAATTGAATAAAGTGAAGACTACTTGGGATGAAGGACAAGAGAAGATATGGGTGAAGAATAGATTTGGCATACCTATTTGGACTCAATTGAGACCTTCTTGATTTCCTTATGAGAAAATCTTTCTTACCTGGGGTGTCTAATGCAGGAGCATCCTAGGATTCTTGGCAATCTTGTATCAACCAAAAATATGTTTGTCTTTGAAGGTAGATTATTGGTTTTGATCTTGGTTTGGTGGAGTACTTGCTCGATTTGGAAGACTGGTTGCTCAATTTATGTGGTTACCAGAGTGCTCAGTCTCTAAAGAACACTCGGTAACTGAAGGCGTCAGTTCACTGGCACTCGGAGATAATTGTGATACTTGGTCATGCTTGGCATGGTTAGTTGACTGGTGCTCGATTATTTCCTCTATTGCTCAGTGTTCTTGCTTACTAACCTGGATTATTTGGTTGGATCATCTTGGCCAATTGGTTCCATTAATTTGGGTCATGCTCCTTGAGTTATGGATTGGCCGTTGGACATGTGAGGACCTAGATCTAGCATGTTTCATTCTTCTATGTGGATTTGATGACTGTTTGGGGCCATCTTGGAGAGTTTATTTTATTTGTAAGGCTATTTGAGAGCTAACTGATGTTTTAGCATTTAATATTTGTTTGTAAGGGTTTGTTCTATCATTAGTTGACTTGTGGCTAGGAATCAATATTTATAGGATGCTTGGGTAGTTGTTTAAGGGCATCGGGAGATAGTGGGAAGGAAGGTTAGTAGCCTACGAGCTTAGGAATAGGAAGATTTCTTGGAAGTTTGAGTACAAGTTTAGATCTTTCTTGGGTGCCTACCAGTGTGTTGTGTGTTGAAAACCTAGGCTAGCTGAAGACTGATGTTGCAAAAAAGATTTGGATCCTGCGAGATCTTGTAGACTGTTACTTTCTTTGTATCTGGCCGTAATCAGGAAGGCCTTACAACCCTACACATTGCATGTAATTAGTGATTTGATGAATAAAGACTTACATTTTATGTCAAATATGTTGTTGTTGTTGTGTATTTTTGTTGCATATTGGTTTGGCTACAAGGTCGGTCGGTCCTTAATTGGATCCACCTAATGAACTACAACTGATTTAGAACCTAATTGAAGATATATTATTAGAGATCACCAAGTTGCTAATTACATGTGTAATATGATTAAATCAGTAATATGTTGTCATTGATGTCAACTAGTTTGACAACACTTATTTTGTAAGTTACTATATCAAAACATCTGTAGAAAAGGAGTAAAAGAGATGAAGAATAGAAATATCTACATGAGGAAGATGTATATGATAGATGAGGATAAGGAATACATTAAGTAACTTTTTGATGAGTCTATGACTTTATGTTATTGACTTGATTATGTTTCATTCATCTATGATGAGGAAAAGAGATGAAAGACACAAGGCAGTTGGGTTGGTTGATGAAGCATTACAGTATACACTAAGCAACATAGTGTATATTGAGCATAGTATAAACTGAACTTGTGTTCACCGACACATTTCTTTGTTAACCGAGTAGGAGAAAAAGAGCTAAATGATTAGTTTAGTCGTTAAGGATTGATGAGCTATAAAGTACATCAAAATCAGTGATGGAGATCATGTTTGTTATGAAGATCAATGGCTAGCATAATTCAAGGAAGATCTAAAGGATGAAATCAAAATGTGTTATTGGCACAACTGCTTGGGAAGGTTTAAGTGGAAAAATGGATGAAGGAGAATAAGTGGCAAAATCTAATGGAGGAGAAGAAAATGGTTTACTTGTCTATTTAAGAGACCAGAGTTTCATTATGAAACTAATGTCAGAAGAAGAAGGACTGCAAAATTATCACATGAACAAGCTTCATGTATGCTTGATCAAACTGGTTAAGGAGAATCGAACTGCAGAGTTTACTGAGCATCAAAAAGCTATTACCGAGCGACAGTAAGTCATTGACTATTGTGATACATAATTGTAATACTGATCAAAGGATTTGATTGAGGATAAAATAGATCTGAACATCTGCAATTGAAGTTTTATTATAATCAGATCAAACTGCTATTACATTTTAACCATTGTAAACAGAGAAATCTCTTAACAGAGTGGACTTGAAAGCTTTATATATGTCATTCATAGAATGAGCATTATTATCCTATCAACCCCAGAGTGACTGCTAGTTGGATGATAATGGTTGGTCTAAAATCCTCTAACAAGGTCACACCTAACAGTGTGTTTGTAACCTTTAACAAGGTTGGGTCTTCATCGACCTCACTTCAGAAGAGTGAACATTTTTGGGTTACCGGTCCCAAGTGGTTTTTCCCTTCACAGGGTTTCCACATTAAATCTTTTGTGTTATGTATTCATTGTAGTGATTGTTTGTTATCATACTTTACATATTACATTTTAGATTTGGTCAGTAATCATTAGTTTTTAATTGACTAGTAATCAGTAAAAGCACAGACAGTAAAGTATTTTATGTTACCGAGCTACAGAAGTTTAAGGAAATTGTTTTGGATTATACATTTTGATTTGGGACTGTGGATAACTGATTCACCCCCCTCTCAGTTATTCTAACAATTGGTATTAGAGCTGTGGTTGCTTGGAATAGAGTTTTAAGGACTTCAGCACAAGGTCTCAAAATGTTTAAGAGGGAAGTGCCAAAGCTTAACAAGGATAACTTCACAATATGGAAAATTTGAATGAAGCTGCATGTATTCAAGATTGGGAATTCTACCCTAGATATGATGGAGAATGGATACCTTGCACCACCCACTGGTCCCTTGACCCTTGATCAACTAAGGGACAGGCATGAACATAATGTTACTATGATGGAGATTTTTGTTGCTTGTTCAGATGCTGAATTTGAAGACATCAAGAACTGTACTACTGCTAAGAAAATGTGGTATAAACTAGCTCTAATCTATAGTGGTGATGTGGATGTCAAGAGAGCAAGAGCTAAAAGCTTGAGAGGAAGATTTGATGACATGAAGATGAAAGAAGGTGAAAACATTGTGCAGTACACAAATAGAATAAAAGAGGTAGTTCGTGCTATTAGAGCTTTAGATGGAGTTATTGATGAAGACACTATGGTAAGAAAAATCCTAAGAACCCTATTTCCTATCTATGCAATCAGAATATCTACAATTTATGAAAATAGGTTAGCACCTAACAGCGCACTCACTCTTGATAATCTGATTGGAAAGCTTACAACATTTGAAGTGAATAATTATGATAATAGTGATGTACCTAATGTTGAATCTGCTTTCATGACTTCTCTGAAGATTGGTAAGTCTAGTAGCAAAAATAATAATGATGATAGTGATAGCAATACTGATGATGAGCTTGATGAACGTGAAGCTCTTATGGCTAGAAGGTTACCTAAAGGTAAAGAAAGGTATAGAGGAAAGTTACCTATAGCATGCTTTAACTGTAAAGAAGTTGGCCACATCACTGCTAGATGTCCACACAAGAAAGATGATGATAGAACCAAAGATCGATCTGAAGGAAGCTATGGGAGAAGATACAACAGAGGCTACCGACATTACAACAGAGATAACTGAGATAATAATGAGAAAGGCAAGAAGGTTTGCTACATTGCTAAGGAAGCTGATATCACTGATACCAACACTAATGATGATGTGGAGGTAGTATTTGTGGTAATGAAGGATGATTCTGAAGAAGATGAAAGGTATGTAGAGACAACACTTATCTCTAAGGTTAATAATAATGATACATAGATTATAAATAGTGGTTGTACACATCACATGACTGGTGATGAAGAAATTTTTGATTATCTTGAAGAATACAATGGAAGATCTATAAGAATGGGAAATGATGCACCCTGTATGGTAAGAGGTAAAGGATCCCTGATGATAAATGATAGATTAAAATGTGAAAATTCTTATTGGGTAAGAGGATTAAAGTATAACTTGCTAAGTGTAGCATAACTGAACAATTCAAGCCACTGAGTCACTTTTGAGAGAAAAAAGGTGAAAATATTTGATGATGGAGGAAGACTTGTTGGAACTGGTACACAATCCAGAGGTAATCTTTTTTATCTTGATAATGATCATTCTTCTTGTTTATTGATAAAGGATGAAGATGCATGGTTGTGGCATAAGAGGTTATGTCATGTGAATTTTGATAACATGATTAAGATCAGTAAAAAGAAAAGAGTTAGAGGTCTGACTAACTTATCTAAGTCAGATCATGTTATGTGTCATGAATGTCAGAAAGGTAAGATGACTAAGTCTAGTTTCAAAAGAAAAGATTATTCAACAAAGAAGATACTTGAGTTGGTTCATACCATCCTATGTGGTCCTATGAGAACTCAGAGTTATTATGGAGATAGATACTTTATTCTTTTTGTTAATTATTATACAAGGTTAATGACTGTTATGTTCTTAAAAGAAAAATCTAAGGCATTCAAGATGTTCAAGTGGTATAAAGCAAAAGTAGAAAAAGAGACTAGTAAAGATTTGAAATGCTTAAGATTCAATAGAGGAGGTGAATTTATCTATGTTGAATTTACTAATTTTTGTAATGAGTATGGTATTAAAAGATAGGTCTCTGCACCGAGGACAACCCAGTAGAATGGCATTGCTGAAAGGAGGAATAGGCCAATTATTGACTATGCAAGGACATTAATGATAGAAAATAATATTGCTCAAACATAATAGAGAGAAGCCATTAGCACTATTGTCTATTTGTTAAATCGAGTACAACTAAAGAAGGACACTAATAGGACACCCTATGAGTTATGGTTTGGACACAAACCCACTATAAGTTATTTCAGAATCTTTGTAAGAAAATGTTTTATTCTGAAAGATGAAAGAAATGGAAAGTTTGACTCAAAAGGTGATGAAGGGATATTTCTAGGATATTATAGTAAAAGTAAAGCATACAAGTGTCTGAACAGAGTTACAAATAAAATGATTGAAAGTACTAATGTTCGAGTTGATGAGTTTGATGATAAGAATGTAGAGGAAAGTAAAATGGAACCTGAGGACTACAGTAGATTCACTTACATTGAACAACCTGAGTACCTACTGACACAACAGACAGTGACAACCGGTCAGTAGGAAAATAATACCGAGGAATAGGAAAAAGAAACCGACGAGCAGGAAGGACCTACCGAGCAAGCAAATGAACCTGCACAGGATGAATAAGAAAGAAGAAATTGGATACTAGTGAGTTTTTTCAGAAGACACCATCCTGAGACACAAATCATTGGAGATATACAAGTTAGCATGAAAACAAGGAGTAAAGCAAGACAAGGTACATGTCTAGTTTGTGAATATGAACTGAAGAATGTAAAAGTTGCATTAGAAAATGATGAATGGATTAATTAAATGAAAGAGGAAATAGAATAGATAGAGAAGAACAAAACCTGGACCTTAGTACCCCAACCTAAAGATAAGAATGTTATTGGTACTAAGTGGATATTCAGAAACAAGAAGAATGAGAATGGATAAGTAACAAGAAATAAAGCTAGATTGGTATGCAAAGGATATGCACAGGATGAAGGAATTGATTATGGTGAAACATTTGCACCTATTGCTAGATTTGAAGGAGTCAGAATGTTACTTGCATATGTTGCACACAAAAACTTCAAAGTTTACCAAATGGATGTCAAGTCGGCATTTCTAAATGGAATACTTGAAGAAGAAGTCTACATAGAACAACCTGAAGGGTTCGTTGATCCAAAAAAGAAAGATATAGTATGTAGATTACATAAAGCTTTATATGGTTTGAAGCAAGCACTAAGAGCCTGGTATGAGAGGCTACATACTTATTTGTTAAGTATAGGATTTGTTAGAACAACTGAGAACAACAATTTTTATATGAAAGGAGATACTGATGATACAATTCTTATTGCTGAAATATTTGTGGATGAAAATATTTTTGGAAGACAAGATCAAATTTGTAAGTCATTTGCTGATGAAATGAGAAGTGAATTTGAAATGTCTATGTTTGGAGAGATTAAGTTCTTTCTAGGACTACAAGTGATTCAACAGAATGATGGTATATTCATCACACAATCCAAATATATCAAGGAAGTATTGAAGACATTTTGCATGGAAGATGCTAAACTTGTGGGAACACCGATGGCTACTAGATGTAAACTAACTAAGGAAGATGAAACTATAGAAGTGAACTAGACATTGTACCGATCAATGATTGGTAAGTTAATGTATGTAGTGCATAGTAGACCAGACATAGCACATGATGTGGGAATTGTTGCTAGATTTTCTGCAAACCCTAGAGAGTCACACATGATTGCTACAAAGAGAATCTTAAGATACCTGAAGAAAATAGAAGATTATGGATTATGGTATCCTAAGGAAGGAAAGTTTGAACTAAGAGTCTATAACGACACTGATTGGGCTGGAAATGTGGATGAAAAAAAAAGTACCACCGAAGGAGCATTTTTCTTTGGTGAAAGACTTGTTACATGGACAAGTAAGAAGTAGGCTTGCATTTCTCAGTCTATAGTTGAAGCAGAGTATGTTGATGCTGCTACAAATTGTTCAAATATTGCATATATTAAACAAGTTCTGGAAGGTATGAATGAGATAATCACTAAGTTGGTGATTATATAATGTGATAACACTAGTGCAATAAACATTTCAAAGAATCTAGTGATGCACTCTAAAACAAAGCATATATCAATTAAGTATCACTACTTAAGAGAAAAAGTACAGGAGAAGCAAGTTAAGCTAGAGTTTGTTACATCAAAAGAACAACTTGCAGACAAATTTACAAAGCCTCTACCGAAGGATACATTTGAATACTTGAGGACAAGACTTGGGGTCTGTCCCCTATCTACCAGTCACTAATGTGATCTGGATGTTGCATCAACCTAATCTTATCAGAAGATCATTCATGTTGATGTAACATAGTTCACACTTTGGATCATGTCTAAGGTTGTGAAAAGTTTGGAGAACTGGAATAGATTGGCATATCAATATACATAGATACAAAGTATGCACCAGACAACAAAGAGTTACTTGGCTACTATAGAGCTATATGTTTATTTGTTTCTTTGGAATTGTTGTCAAAGGGAGAGATAAACAAATATGAAACATGAAACAATATGCACCGATGAGAACTATCTAAGGGAGATACAAATTGAAGAAAGGGAGAGCACTGAAGATTAGTTACTAAGAATAGAAGCAGGGATCCAAGAGCTGAAAAGATCTTATCTACAGAATGTCAAAGATGCATTTGTAATGTTGTTGAGTAATGTAGTGATTAAACATATTAAGTTAAGGGAGAGCTTGTAGAACATTTTTTCACAGAGTTGTAGAATACATGTTTGGTATGTGTATGGTACATTTCATATTACTTTAGTTGCCATCAATGCCAAAGGGAGAGATTGATGAACTATAACTAATTTAGAACCTAATTGAAGATCTATGATTAGAGATCACCGAGTTGCTGATTAGATATGTAATATGATTAAATCAGTAATATATTGTCATTGATGTCAACTAGTTTGACAACACTTATTTTGTAAGTTACTATACCGGAACATCTGTAGAGAAGGAGTAAAAGAGATGAAGAACAAAAATATCTACATGAGGAAGATGTATATGATAGATGAGGATAAGGAATACATTGAGTAACTTGTTGATGAGTCTATGACCTTATGTTATTGACTTGATTATGTTTCATTCATCTATGATGAGGAAAAGAGCTGAAAGACACAAGGCGGTGTGGTTGGTTGATGAAGCATTACAGTATACACTAAGTAGAGTAGTGTATATCGATCATAGTATAAATTGAGCTTGTGTTCATCGGCACATTTCTTTGTTAACCGAGAAGGAGAAAAAGAACTAAATGATTAGTTTAGCCATTAAGGGTTGATGAGCTATAAAGTACATTGAAATCAGTGATGGAGATAATGTTTGTTATGAAGATCAATGGCTAGCATTATTCAAGGAAGATCTAAAGGATGAAATCAAAATGTGTTATTGGCACAGCTGTCAAGGAAGGTTTAAGCGGAAAAATGGATGAAGGAGAATAAGCGGAAAAATATAATGGAGGAGAAGAAAATGGTTTACTTGTCTATTTAAGAGACCAGAGTTTCATTATGAAACTAATGCTAGAAGAAGAAGGACTATAGAATTATCACATGAACAAGCTTCATGTATGCCTAATCAAACTAGTTAAGGAGAACTGAACTGCAAAGTTTACCGAGCATCAGAAAGCTATTATCGAGCGACAGTAAGTCATTGACTATTATGATATAGAATTGTAATATTGATCAAAGGATTTGATTGAGCATAAAATAGATCTGAACATCTGTAATTGAATTTTTATTGTAATCAGATCAAAATTTTGTTACATTTTAACCATTGTAAACAAAGAAATCTCTTAACAGAGTGGACTTGAAAGTCTTATATGTATCATTCATAGAATGAGCATTGTTATCCTGTCAACCCCAGAGTGACTACTGGTTGGATGATAACAGTTGGTCTAAAATCCTCTAACAAGGTCACACCTAATAGTGTGTTTGTAACCTTTAACAAGGTTTGGTCTTCACCAACCTCACTTCAAAAGAGTGAACATTTTTGGGTTGCCGGTCTCAGATAGGTTTTCCCTTCACAGGGTTTCCACGTTAAATATTTTGTGTTATGTGTTCATTGTGGTGATTGTTTTTTATCATACTTTACATATTACATGTTAGATTTGGTTGGTAATCATTAGTTGTTAATTGATTGGTAATCGGTAAAAGTATAGACAGTAAATTATTTTATGTTACCGAGCTACAAAAGTTTAAGGAAATTATTTTGGATTATACATTTTGATTTGGGACTGTGGATAACTGATTCACCCCCCTCTCAGTTATTCTAACACCACCAACCTTGACTACATTAGTCTCAGTACCAGTGACCAAATATTTTTCTTCTCAATATGATCAATCTCTTCTCTCATTGCAATAATCCAGTCTTCATTTTCAAGTGCATCCTTGACTAGTCTTGGCTCAAATTCTAAAATGAAACATGTATTGTCTCTTAGCTTACTTATTTTCATGACTCATGCATTCTTGTCTCCAATGTTTTTTCTCAGTGAGTGGTGTCTCCTCATATATTTTACTAAAACAATCTCGATAGACTATTCATCAGTACTTTCATCTCTCAGTTGATGCTCAACTAGTTCCTCAATTTCTTCTTGTAGCTCAGGTAAAGTACCAAAAATCCCTTCTTGTACATATACAAATCTTGGATAATCTTCTGGTTCCTTTTTTCTATCTTCTTCATTTCTTTATGCAAATTCATCAATCCTAACATTTGCACTTTCCACAATTTTGTTAGTAGCCTTATTCAGATATTTACAAGCTTTGCTCTGTGTGGGGTATCCTAGAAATATACCTTCATCTTGTTTAGAATCAAACTTTCCATTCCTAACATCTTTTAGAATATAGAACCTACTTCTAAAAAATATATAAGTAGCTAACATTTGGTCCATGCCTATACCAGAGTTCATAAGGGATTTTGTTTGTACCTTTCTTTAATTGTACTTTATTGAATATGTAGACATCAGTACTAATAGCTTCTCTCCATAATGTCTGTGCAATATTTTTTTCAATCAACAATGTTCTAGCACAATCAACTATTGATCTATTCCTTCATTCAACTATGTGATTTTGTAGTAGATTCCTCGATGCAAATACTTTCCTTTTAATTCCATTCTCATTGCAGAAAATAGTAAATTCATTAGACATAAATTCACCTCCTCTATTTGAGCTTAAGCATTTCAACTGCTTACCTATTTCCTTCTCAACCCTTGCCTTATACCATTTGAACATTTGGAATGCATCAGATTTTTCATTTAGAAACATTACCAACATCATCCTTGAGTACTCATCAACAAACAAAATGAAATATTGATCACCATAATAGCTTTGAATTCTCATATAGCCAAAGAGATCAGTATGAATTGGTTCCAAAATACCATTAGATGAGTAAGACTTGATTGAGAAACTTGATTTGGTCATCTTACCAATCTAACATTCCTTACACATCACTTTATCAGGTTTACTTAATATTAGTAGACCTCTGACTCTATTATTTTTTCTCACCTTAATCATGTTATCAAAATTTACATGACATAGTATTTTATGCCACAACCATACATCCTCAACTTTAACAAAAAAGAAACTTTTTGTATCAATATCAAGGTAGAATAAGTTACCTTTTGATTGTTCACCAATTATAATCAAATATCTAGTAGCACCATAGATCTTCACTTTTCTATTTTGAAACTCCAATAGGTGACCAGTGTTGTTCAATTGTGCAACACTCAACAAGTTGTATTTTAGTCCTTGAACCCAATACGTATTATCACATTTGATCTTTATATTTAGAATAATGGATCATTTTCCTTTTACAAAATATGGAGCATAATTTCCAAATCTAACAAACCCTCCATCATATTCTTCTAAATTCTCAAACTTATCAATGCCACTAGTCATATGATGTGAGAAGCCACCATCAATAATACATGGGTTAGATTTTCTAACATGATAAATAAGGGATTTTTCATCTTCATACCTCCTTCTTCTGAATCATCCTTTATAGTAACATAGACAACTTCCACACTTTCTTATGTGTCATTAGATTCATCATCAATTACTCCTTCCTCAGCTAGATAGCATGATTTCTTTCCTTTGTCCTTGTAGTATTTAAACCTTTGATATATGTTTTCCTTCTTGTCCCTTTTATCATTCATGTCATTATCAGGATATCTAGATGAAATGTGACTAATCTTGTTGCAATTAAAATATTTGAGAGGAAATTTACCTTTATACTTTCCTTTTCCTTTCAGCAGGCTCTTTGCCAGCAGTGCTTCAAATTCTTCTTGTTCTTTCTCTTCGATTAGTATACTATCATAATCACTTCTACCTAAGATATGGTGAATATCTCTTTCTTTTCTTGAACTTCCAATGGTTAGAGATGACTTAAAAGTTATTTCAATGGTCCGTAGACTATTATCGTAATTACTAAGCTCATATGTAGTCAACTTACTGATCAAAGCATCAAGAGTAACAGTGTTATTCAATATGGATCTCAATTCCTAAATAGCAAAGACTCAAATGGCATACTTGGGTGAAAGAGTTCTGAGAATTTTTCTTGCCACTTCTTCTCCAATTAGTGTTCCACCAGCACCTTTGATAACACTTACCACTTCTTTTATTTTGAAACTATATTGTGTCATGTTCTCTTCTTCTTTCATTCTCATCTCATCAAATTTTCCTCTCAAATTATCAACCTTTCCTTTTTTTACTTGAAAATCACCTCCATAAACTAGTGCAAGTTTTTTCCACATCTCTTTTGTTGTAATACAATCCTTAATATCATTGAACTTAGCATCGGTTAGGGAAGAGGTGATTTCAATCATTACCAAGTTGTGTTCCTGCTTCTATCTCATCTAATCAAGTGTCATAGGTCCAAGAGGTGGTGGAGTGTAGTCAGTATCTAAATGATTAAGTGTACAATATCCAATCTCAGATAGGTATAACCTCATCCTACTTTTCCATGTTTAGAAACTCTCCTTGTTTGACTTAGGTACTTCTCTCATATACATCTTTGGATCTTTTACTCAATTCTTTCAAACTTGTCCCTTCAGAGTACTTAGCTCTAATACCAATTATTGGATTATAGAGAGGGGGGTGAATCAGTAATCCTTGATTCTCTATACCTTAAAAACTTTCTCTGATCAAACTCGGTGTCAACTCAATCAGACACACTTCAAAATTAACTGAAAATAGTAAGTTAACTTTATCAATCAGCAATAATATTCACAATATTCATTCAACACATATAACACCAATATTTAATGTGGAAACCCAATTTGGGAAAAACTAGTATGGGAAATTTCAGCCACTAAAGAAATACTCTTCTGAAGTATGCTCAGTTAGAAGCCAATCTAGTTAAATATTACAATGCACACTACTAAATGTGACCCAGTTAAGGGATTTTCCTTAGATCTGTTAGGATCTTCACTCTGTTAGGAGTGTTCTAGTTAAAGGTCTTGAAACACTCTTCTATAATGTTACCTCTTGCAAGGATTTTATAATAAAATTATTAGGTCCACTCGGTTAAGAGATTTTTCTGTTACAAATGTTAATAAGAAACAGTAAATAAATTGACTTGTAAATCTATAACTATCTTTTGCATAATCAAATCCTTTTTGCACTCTGTGTCTTCACTTCAATCTTTCACTTTCTACTTGCTTCAACACTTCATCAAACTCAGCTTTCTGACTCAAAATTCAACCTTTTCCTTCTTCATTACATCATTCGGTGACTCATCAACCCTTCAAATTGCCAGCATTTTATTCATACAAAATCATCCTTTATATAGACTTTGTTTTGCTACTTAATCTCCTTTAACACATTTTATTTTGATTAATCTTAGCCATCTGATCATCCTCATAAACTAATTCAATGAATTTAGAGTTCAGTTAAATGATTTACCATCACATCAAAACATGAACTTTCCTGGAATGTGTACCTTCTCTTTTTTTCTCTTAGATTTGTGCCATAGATCATCATCTTGAATTTTCCTGATT
The DNA here is from genome assembly GCA_027943335.1 of Chamaecyparis obtusa. NCBI lineage: Eukaryota > Viridiplantae > Streptophyta > Pinopsida > Cupressales > Cupressaceae > Chamaecyparis > Chamaecyparis obtusa. The sequence goes on from BSBK01007457.1 coordinate 370,276, forward strand.
GTAGATCTCTTCAACTAACTCTTCCTCATCATTATAATCTTCTAGATCATCATAGCTCATCATTAAATGTCATTCTGATCCTTGTATTTAATTTATGTTCATTTCTTGGTGACTAACTTATTTTCTTCAACTGAATTTTGGTTTTCTACACTTGGTAACTAAAACTTTTTGTTCAGTGTCTTGACTTCCTTTTTCTCTACCAAAACTTACTTTCCTTATACCAAATGACTTTTTATGCTCGATAACCAAAACTATTTTAGTAACCAACTTGACTAATCTTCTTTACTAACTTGATATAACTAAATGTTTGGTAGGAAATAATTATATCGACATAACCTTAACATTTTCTAATTTGTATCAGCTACCCAATTAAGTTCTTCATCTTCTCAACATTCCACTTCTTCTTCTTTAGCTCATTCAAACTTATATCATACTCTGAATGGTATGGCAACTCAATTTAAATCAGAAATCAATTTCTTGACATCAATGACAAGATAATAATTGATTTAATCTTTCTACTATCTTGTATACCTCTAATCTTAGTTGATCTTCATCATCATCACCATCAGTTATAGTAACATTCTTATGTTTTCCAAGTGAGCAATATCTAAGATCCCACACATTTGCATCTAGATGGAGAAGAACAAGGGAGACTTGAGTCTATTTTGCATATTATTTGTTTTGATTTGAATTCATTATTTGATAGTGTATACATGTCTATTAGTATCAACTATCTCTCTTGCATGTTAGGGATTGTTTACAACTTATAGGCTTTGTGGTTGTCTACTCTCTTTGTTGCAGGATCCTACCTTTGAATCTAACCCCTATCTTACACCCATACACTGCCTATTTTTTCATTGTTATCTATAGAACTTCATTTCATACCAATTATTCCAAATTCTACTTGTAAGATGGGGATTTAGAAAAACCTACAAAGAGATCTTAGAGCAACCACAAAACCCAATTCTCGAAGTAAAAACTTAATCTACCAATAGAGATAAATGAAATAAAAAGAAAATCATAAAATGAATTCAAATCAAAATAATTGTGCTCATCCCATACAAAGCATTGATTGTCCTTATCTTCTTTATGTTGTAATGTCAGCTCTCAAATTTGTATCAGCAATTTGCAATGTGATCGCACAAAGATTCAAAGACTGTGGTTGATGATAGTTGCAATCAAGGATCCTTTTATAGATTTTAGGATTCCAATTGATAGTTCAAATTAAGAGGTGGAGATAGATAATCAACAACTAAGATTTGATAGGACAACCTAATTTAGATAATTAAGAAGTAGAATTGGTTGCATGATCAAGACATGTTGAATTGATTGAAGAGTTAACTAATTGTGTGAGAGTTGTAACTGAAAGTGAGTGGCAGTTAGAGAAGTGAAAGTAGAACAATAGTTAGAAATAAATAATTAAATAATTATTTGATCATATGTGATATTAATAAATAAAATAATAGTTTTATTTGTTTTTAGAAGAGGTTGCTTTTTCAAAAAAGTAAACAATTAAATAAATTTAAGAACTTCTTTATTTGTAGAAGACTTAGTTAACTAATTAAAATAGTTATTTAATTATGAGAGGAAAATATAAAGAGATTTAAATAAATGATAAAGACTACTTATTTAAGGTGCATGAGAGGAAATAATTAATTAATAATATTATTTAATTAATATTAGAAGAAAATTAAATAATTACTTAATTAATAATTATTTAACTTATAAGAAAGATGAGTGTTGATTTTTGAATTAGAATAAGAAGTATTACATTAAATTGGATAAATAATTAATATTATTTAATTAATTAAGAGATAAATTGGTAAAATTGGTGCTTGTAAGAGTTGGGACAATTTTAGATGTCTTCACTACCTTGTCAATTACTAAGTTGGCTAATGCCTCATCAACCATGTTCGCCTCCTTGTAAACATGATTTATGGTGAATTGTTAAAAAAAACTTGAGAAGTTCAAGTGTCTGATCATCCATAGCACCAACTTGCCAATTTACTGTGGATCCTTTTTGCTACATTGACCACAAGAGTCAAGTCTCCTTCAATTTCAAAACTGAAGATGGCCAAGACCTTACAAACTATAACTCCATGTATATGAAGTTTTTTCAAATCTGAATCAATAGATTGTCCCAATGGTGCAATTTTTTATTCAAAGGATATTATTTTTCTATTTGGTTATTTGCTTTTGTATTTATTGAATTTGAGAATATTGAAGGAATTTCTTGAGAAGGGTTGTTCTTTTCTCTTGTTGACTTTGTATTTTGTTTATTTCCCTTATAAGTCGATATATTTGTTGTGCTAAAGTAGCCATTGGTTCCTTTCTTATTTAGGAAATGTATGATTGTTTTGATCTTTAGTTTAGGACAATTGGTAAATGGTATGAGGCTCAAGATTATGATGACATGCAAGCTCTTAGATATCAATACAAATCTAGGATATGATATAGGAAACTAGACTCCAAGTGAGATATGAAGATAACTAATAAGCTTGATATGGTTTCTAAGATAAGGGTAAATATGAAGAAGACTAAGGTAACTCTAGGTCTAAAACTGATAGTGTAGGAAAAATTACGTGTGTTATGATGGATAGACACATGGACTAGGATCAAGAGAGGGTATGCCAAATGGGAGATGATGAAATACAAGAAAGTTACCCTACCCAAAGATACTGATGTGTTCCTTACTCAAGGATGATGAACCTCAAGTGGTAAGGGTGATTATGATAGCTAGTGTTTGATCTAGACCAAGAGGGAGTAGCCTAGGTGCATGCTAAGGATTTTATTTGACCAATGATTTATAATGCAAGTGTGTTGATTGAATAGTAAAACCTAGAAGTGAAATGTGTGATAATTGAAGACTCTAAAGACCAGAACTAAAATGTAAAGTCCAAAGAGGGAGATCTGATTGTATTTTATTCTCTATCTTAGATGTGTAGAGATAGAGTTCATATGTGTAGGTTTGGTGAATAAAAGTGCAGATATAAATGTCAAATGTGTAGGCACAAAGCACAAATCTGTAGGTCTATTAAAAATGATTTTCTTTCCTACTGTCTACAATTTTGAATTAGTCTATTCATTGTATGTGACCAATTATGATAAGAGAATACTTCAAAAATGTGAAAATGATGTTTTAATGTTTGATTGGAGATAGTATAACCACAATGTGTATGTTTCAATAGCTCCTTAAATCCAATTTCCATGGGTTTCAACATAATTAAAAAATACTTGAAAGAAATGCCTATCTACCTAAGGTAAATTGATTAAAATTCAAATGTGAATTAGGCCCACAACTTGATGTTTCATCTAACATAAAGACTCAACCCTTGAGAGAGGGTATATTGTAATGTTGTCATGCGAAGAGTTTGGAAAGCTAGTGTGCTCAATTCACCAGGTAGCTACCTTCTTTCCAAAAATATATAAATAGCTTATGAAAAGCCCAAAAAATTGCCTCAAATCCAAAGAAACATATATGGTGAGTAACTTCAAGGTATGACACAATCCTTTTGCACTAAACCCCAGTGGGAATGATACCCACAAATGATGCAGTAAAGGTATTGTGTCCATGTTAGGAGACCTTGCCTTGTTAGGAGTAGAATATTACATTAGTACAAGTCCTTGTTATAAGATAGACCATGTTAGGAGTCGATAACCCTGTTAGGATTGAATACAAAATGGAGCTTACTACTCTTACAATGGACTCACTATCTAGTATTACCAAAGTATCTTTTAGAAACAAAAATGAACTAAAATAGCATCTTTTATGCCAAAGTAGTTTGAGTAATATCTTTCAACATCATATTCATTATTCTTACATCCCATTTCATTTCACACACTTTCATAACTTCGCATCTCAAAACATATATACTTGATCTCATAAACTTTCAGTCAACTCACAAATACATCACAAAATGTATCTAACACATAATTACATAGTCAATGATCATACATACATAAATATAGGGTAGGAACCAAACAAAATCCAAGTTAGCATTTCTAGATTCCACAAATTACTCTCTTAATCATCGTGACCACTCATTTACCTTGTTTCATTGTTGTATAGTCTTTGAGTACCCAGATCATGTTGTAACTTTCTCAATTCAACTCCAAAATACATGTGACCTTAACTTAAGGTCTATTACATCCCATAATACATTCCTCTAATCTCACATGACTTTATTCCTCATATACTATGCTCACAAGGAAAAATAGTATGATTGTACCCTGTTAACTGCTTTATGGACTTAGTCATTTTTCCAATGTGAACATTCAAAGCTAAATTGTACTCCAAGTGATCATGCCAACAATTAGTGTTTCCATAAATGACAACATCTATGCCATAATCATCTGCCCACTTGCCAATAATCTTCCCCTTTGTAATTGATGGCAACACTTTAGTGAAAAATGACTAAGTGTCTAATGCCAAACTATTGACTATACATTAGTATACATTTTTTACCCTTATTACTCCCCCTTTGACATCAATGGAAAAGGTACACACAAAAATCCAGCTATATATAATTTAAAATTTAGAGCTTCTCAGTAGAAATTCACACCATATGAAGTATATCTTGGAAAGAAGTTTCTTAGATCTGTACATATAATGCCCATGTCTTCTCCAATGTTTGACCAACATGAATGAGACCATTTAATGCAAAGGATGACATCTCAATATCCTTTAATATTGTAGGTGAATCTCCATGAAAATAATTCTTTGTGGTCTCCATATCCTTGAGATGCTTCTCTAAAATTGACAGTTTAGGAGTAAACATACTCCTCAACATAGAAAATCTTCTCAACACTCTAGTCTTCTCTATTTCCAACACACTGATTTTATCAAATGACTTAGATACTTCCTTGTCCATCTCTATAACAGATAGTGAGGAGGACCCAAAATTATTCACCAAATTATCCAATGTCTTTTCATTATTGTGGATTATATCCATCACATTCTTTACATGCTTGGAAGGGTTTATGCAGTAGTTGTATATCTTCTTCCCATGCATAATGCAAGACCTAATACTAGAGATAGTGGTGTCTAGTATGTTGACATCCCACTTTATTGATTGATGTAGCTCATTGAATTTATTCTCCATTTATTCTCTCTCAACTTTCATGGCTGCAACCTTCTCCAATGAACTAAAATGAGCATTGAAGTCATCAAGGACTTTGTTTAGATTATCCACTGTTATTTCCTTGAAAAGTGAAAGCTATGGGTAGGATTTTGTTGATCTAATATATTTCCCTGTCAAGTACCTTTGCCTTCTTTTCTATCTTTTGTTCTAATCTTTCCTTATCCTTTGCAAAGGCCATAAGAGACAACTTTATGAGCTCATCCTCATCCATGTCATCAACATTTTCAATCATAGGCTTGTTGTAACTTGCCAACAATTGTGTTGAAGAGGTGAATAATTCCTTACTAAGAGTAGGGACATAAATAGACTCTTTCATTTCTTCCCCAATACTAGTTTCAACTTTTATAGCCTTCTTCCCTTCATCTATGATTTCCTTCAGTTCTTCCTCTGTTATTATATCGAGATCAATCACATTTGTTGTATTCTAGCATGCATTGTTATAATCCTCAATAATAGTGTTGTCATTCTCTTGAAAGGGGTCAATGTCATCCTGTGAGGTCTCCAAAGACACAAGTACATGTGCCACAAAAAAAATTGGTTTCCACACATTGCTATAGAATTGATTTATATCATCCACATCAATGGTTGGATCCTTTTCTGCTATAGTAGTTCTAGATGATTCGGGAATGTTTTTGTCTTTTGGTTTAACACATTCAATTTTCTTAGCCACCACAAAAGGGCCTTCACCCAAAAATAATCTATCAAGTTCCTTTTGAGTTTCTTCTTCTACATCATCATATTTTATGGCCATTAGTTTGATCAATCTTGATTTAGTTCTTAGATATGGCTTCAATTGATTGAGTAGTCTTTCTATTTCTTTATGTGAGATAACAAGATGCATGTCCTCAATTTTTTTTGTTCTTATCTTTTTATCTTCTTCTAGAGCTATCCATTTTCTCACTTTCAAACTATTAAAAAACTCCTTAGGAATACTACCTTCCAATTCAATCGGGTTCTTTTTGAAGGCCAACATGTGATTTATCACCATGTCTTCTATTTCAATCTTCTCACTATCATTAAACCTTTCAAAATACCTGGATAGTGAATTTAACTTACCTTTAATAATGATCCTTTTTTCCAAGATAGGTACATCATGTTTCCATAGTTGCTTTGTTGTTGATTTGTCTTTCTCTTCTTTCTTCTTCGCAATCTTCTTTTCTTCCTTCTTTTCTTCTTCTTTCTTCTATGCACCAGTCCTCTACCTTTTAGGAGGTGAGTTTCATTTATAGGACCTTGTCCTTCTCACATTAATCACCATTTCCTTAACTATTTTTTTCATGCATGTTCTCTACGATGACCTCTTAGGTGGTGTAGGGGTGGTATCAAGTATTGTGACCACAATAGGAAGGGAATTAGCAATTCTTATAACTTTAGGAGGTGGAAAGGCTATAGGAGTCATGCTTGTCAACCTAGAAGAACCTTCTAAAATCTTCTTTCTTGCCTCTTTTGTCTCTTCTTCCTTTTTCTGCAAGGTTGTCAACTAATTTCTCAACCTTTCTCTTTCTTACTACCCTTAATTATTCATCTTTGATCTTAGCATATTTTTCTTCATAAGTGCCACATCTTTCTTTAGTAGGGTCAATCTCAGAGGAAAGAACATGTTCTATCTACATAGTAAAAACCTCTCTACTGACTTCATAACCCATGGGGTAGCTCCACTTCTTCCTAGGTTCCACTGCCTCAAAACATACACAATCAGTTTCAACCATAAAATAGATTATATTTTTATACTTTTCTACCATTTTCTCAAGCATCCTCTTTCTTTCCTTCATTTCTCTTTGGAAAACCTTAAATATCCCAAAGATTTATCCATCTACCCATTTATTATCTTGCATTCTATAATACTTTCTAATTTGTGCAGCTGAGTGATCACTATCTTTCCACACCCTAGGGTGCATTCCAAGAAACTTATGAGCTATGTGAATGTAGATATGTATCAGCAAAGATCCAAACCTAAATGCCTTTGACTAGTCTCACTTAATCTTCTTAAAATTCTCCAGGAATTGTATTCTTCATACTTTGCACAAGTTGTATTTCATGTTTTCCTTCACCATCTTGTATGCCATCAATATAATTCCCACTAAAATAGAATTAGGTCGGCTACTATAATGAAGTTTGTATCTTAGAATCATCAAAATCAACCTTACATCTTGCTAAAAGATGTCAACAATGGTCATTTCCCTCTTGTCCCATTTATAATGTGTTAGGGTTTTCACTTCTTTCTTTTTGTTCTCCATAATAGCCCGATAATGTCAGTATTGTCTAATCTAGTCACATCATGAGTCAACTCGTTAGAAATCTTAACAGGCTGCTCTCCTATCCATAGTGTAGACACCTAAAATACTTTTGCCAAAATAAAAATATTTTATTTTGTAGAAACCCCTGATGAAATCATCATTTATTAATTTATTTATTTATTTATTTATTTATTTATTAATTAATTAATTAATTAATTATGCCATTAATCCCTCATATCTTATTTAAAAACATTTAATTAAGAAATCCCTTCCAAAAATGTTTAAATTCAATTTGAACATCATTCCCTCCAAAATTTATTAATTATTTAATAAATTGTCCCAAAACCCTTTAAATAAATAAATTATTTATTTAAAACCCTCAAAACCCTAGAATCTTCTAGAAAACTCTAAACCCTCCTAAACTTTCCTAAACACTTCCTAAACCTATTTAGAAGGTGATCCCTAACCTTCTTAGTCTAACCCACCCTCATTTGACTTTTGGTCAAACCTCCTCATTAATGAGCCTTACAGACTCATTAATGGCTTCTTGCACCCTCTTTAAGGCTCTTACAACCTCATAAAGAGACCCATGTCTTCTCTTTCACCTTGGTTCCCTAGGCACTCTTCCCTAGTGCTTCTCACATGTGTGAGCAACCCTTAACCCTCATCCATCTAACCTTACCTGTAACCATACCCCTAGCTCTACCCCAAACCCTGACTCTAACCCTAACTCCACTTCCTAACCCAATCCCTTCCAAAAATAAATTCACCTTTCATTTACATAGTAATTTTATAATGCTAAATCATTTCTAGATCATCATAGCTTAATTCCTAATTGTTAGCTTTAGTTCATTTGTAAGATTTTTAACTCACATCTTGGCTTAGAATTAATGGATTAATCTAGTTTATTTCATTATTTTTCATATAATTTGAATCATCTCACATTTATATTGGGCTTAAAATCAATCTAGATTAAGCATCCTTAGCCTAATTTGCATTCTAGCTTCATTAGGCTCTTTGAGGCTTTAGGGGAAAATCAGGTGTTCTATAGCTAATTCTATGCCACCATGGGGTTCTCATGGTCCCTATTTGATCCTAATTCTTCCTAATATACATTAGATACATGCTCCAAGTTTTTTGAGAGCACACCCACATCCCTAAATCGAGAGCAAATCAAACGGTCACAGGGTGCTCCCGTTGAGCTCTATCTGAAGTGTCTTTGCAAATTCCTTTTACTATATGTTAGGAATGTTATCTTAAACTAATGTTTTAATGTCTACAATTTTTTTTAACAGGTTAGGTTTTCTCCAATCACATTTTGGAACGCCCGGTGGGAGTCCACACGCCTCCAAACAGTATTTTTTAGGGGTTTTTTAGCCAAAAACTCACTTTTTGAAGCATTCCGGAAAATTTTTTCTATAGATTCCTATGACACTTCATACCTAGCATTTATTTTCTTATTATTAGTTCCCAAGTATCATATGGATAGTTCCCAATAGTCGTTTGAGCCATTTTGCATGTTTTAAAGGCATTTTTTCCCATTTTTTATCATTTTCTAGTTCAAATGTCATGTGGGTTGTGCCAAATGTCATATGGGAGCTCATAAAATGTCGTATGACACTATAGTTAAAAACAATCACTAGTCTTTAATGTCTTATGGAAGGCAGAGGGCTTGTATGCAGCCCTAAAATTGATTTTTATTGACTTTTTGGGCCTGTTTGGGGATCCTAGTGACCCTAGGCTTCAAAATTGTAATTTCTAACCCCATGATTTTTTAGGTACTTCATAGAGGCCAATTTAATCACCAAAAAACTAAATCATTAAGGCTCGTGAACATTATTGAATGTTTAGGAACCTAAAAACTTCATTTGGTTGGCTTAAAAAGAACTTCCATTCACTCTTGAATGCCTTAAATGGAACAAACTATAAATTTTCCCTAATCATCTCCTAAAAAGTCCTAATCATTAATAATTGGTCCTAAAACAATCAAACTTACTTCTAATGTCTTTCATTTTGATTAAAAAGAACTTCATCCATGCAAATCTAGGGTTTTTAGGGTTCTTTCATGCAAACTAGGAACACTTCAAATTTTGGATGCTTAAAAAGGACTAGAAATCTGCATGTCAATCCTATTTGGTTCCTAATCAATCCTAAACCATTCTAATTGTTCCTAAATCAAACTTGGTGCATTTTCCTTGGTTAAAGTGAACTTCTTTTGCAATATCTTAAAGTGTTTTTCAAGTTTCATGCAATATAGGAACAAAACTCCATCTCATTCCTAATTAGTTCCTAAGAAATCCTAAACTATCCTAAATGTTCCTAAATCAATCCTAATACTTTTTTCTTGGTTAAAAAAAACTTCTTTTTTCAAAATCTTGAATGTTTTCAAAAGTTTCATGCATAAAGCACTCTAGGAACACTTCTTTTGGGCCTAAAAACTGAATTCTAAAGCACAAACTCTTGAATGAACCTAAAGAAATGAACCAAAGCCCAAATCAAAAGAATCATTTTATTTAATTCCAAAGGAAAACACAATATTTAATGTCCTAAATTTGAAAACAAATCATTTCTTTCATTTTCAAATTTTAAATCAGGATCCTAAAATGCAAAACACAATCTTGAGTGCAAAGGGTAAAAAATTGCAATATCTTTTCAAAAAGATTTTTTTTCTTCAAGGAATGAATACAAAAAAATCATAAACACGTGTATTTTTGAGATTTCATTTCAAAAACACTAAATAATTTAGTAAAGAACTCTCCTTGGTGTGAGTCTAGGAGTTTCAATTCTGCAAAATCCTTGTTAGCTAAGTGACGTAAAAAAGGTTGAACTTGAACAAGTTCACTTTTTTTACTTCTAGAGAAGCCTGTCCAGAGAGAAAAGTGCTTCCTCTTTGGAGAATGACTTCAAATTGGTACTTCCCTAGCCGATATATAAATAAAGCATTGAGAAAACTCTTGCTTCATCCCCTCAAGCTCAGGTGATGCATGTTGATGGTAGCCTGAGGTAGGTGAATATCCCTACTATTTTGGCATGGTCAACTAGGCTCTTAAGTGATTCAAGCATGTACAAACTAATTGGGAGGACACCATGGACTAAACCAAACACTTGTTAAAACATAAGCTTCTCGATCTACCTCCGAAGGTATCAGAATCTTTGTGCAATATCGATTTAAGTGGTTTCCTGGATCACCTAAAGATTACTCACCGTATGTATCCTTTTTGGGATACCAAGTTGCAGGAAAATATTTTGATACTATCATGTCCTTAGGTAGTTCTATTTAAGGTTTTTTTTGAAGCTCCAAACTCAGTGTAAACATTTTTCAAAACACACTCTTTTTGAGAACACTATCAAATTCAGTGGTCAAACGTTTGCTTGTATCCCACAAAGTTGCTTTGTCCTTTGTTAGGATTTCTCTTAAAGTGTCTTATTTGAGTTTTTCCTTTGCCATTGGAGACATCAAAACTAAGCCAAAACTTGATCAAATTTATTCAAGCATCCTTGTACAAAGATCCCCCAAAATCATATACCCAAAAGCCTTGCTTCAATCTAGCTGCCAAATCTTTCCAAGCTAGGTCTAATTTAATAAAACATAAGAAAGCTAAGCTTCTCAATTCCTGAGTCTATCAAGAGAAGAAAATTGCAAAAAGAAACCTGAAAGATCATCAACCTTCCCTCAAATCAATCCAAGTAGAAGAAAGGTATCAAGAGAAACTGGACAATGTGGGCTATAATGCAAGAGTGGAATAGTTTGTATCCCAGTTCCAGATTAATCATCACTATGTCAATCTAGAGAGAGAAGACTAGTTTGGCCCATCACTTATCCATCATTCCTTTATAGTCCTGCATCCTATCTCGGTATCCTTTGCATCCTAGATCATCCTTAGATTCATCTTTGCATCACCATCCATCCTTAGTTGCATCCTAAGTCATTCTTAGTTTTATCCTTGCATTATAGGTCATCTTCCTAATCAGATCATAGGTCATCCTTTTCAACTGCATCTAGGTCATCCCCTTAGAACACCATCATTTTTTTATCCTTCATAATCCTTGCATCATCAATCCACAATCAGAATCCTTTCTTCATTCCACCATCCTTGATCCAAATCCTGAATCCAACATCCAAGTCAGAAACCATCATCCTCGAACCAAATCCAGTGATCCAAATCCAAACACTTAGTGTTGTATCCTTTGATTTGCTTCAAATCCTTATAACAAATTAGAAATCTCCACCCTGTGACTAAGCATTGTCCAGGGAATCCTATACTTGTCCTTGTTAGCCTCATCATCTCATGCAAGAGATTGGTGTGCATTGACAAGAATTCTATCTTTCAAAGATCAATAGTCTATCTTAGGTTGACAATCCTCTTTGATCCTACATTAGGAAGAAACAACTCATTGACCAACACTTAGCAATCTTCCACCATGCTCCACCAATCTTCCATGATCCTCAATCTAAATCAAGCATCCCACCATCCTTCAAGCATTGATCCAAATCCTTCCATCACATCTAAAAAATACACCATCCTTAGAGTTCCTTTAGATCTACGTCCATCATCCTTAGATTTTTTCTTAGAAAAATGTTGCATCTACCCATCATCGGCATCTTCATCCTTAGATCTTGATTCCATGCATGTTGAGAGGCAATCCAAGAGGAGAAGGTTTATGGATCTGAATCTGGCCACTAGTTCTTTTGATCTCAACAATCCTACTAGTGTGATGGTAACCTACAATCCATAGATCCCACAAATTGAGAATATATGGGAAGACCCAAATGGACCCCCCACTTTATTTTCCATGGAAACATTCATGAGCCATCTAGGGCATGCACAAATGGTGAGTGCGATCATTGATCAGAATCGATCGGCTATAATGGTCAACTTCCCACAAGAGGGTACTTCCATTCCACCGCATCTCTAGCCCCTCATCCCTAACAACACCATCCACATCCTAGCTGAAACCTACACCCCCATCATCCAAAAAATCCATGATCCTAACCTAAAAATATCTCAAGTATCCTTGCCCATCCCCCATCTCTTGCAAAGTAGCTTCGCAAGTCCCACAATATAAGAAGCAGCGCAATCCACTCCCTTTTCCATCATGGGAACATCATCATCCTCTACAACATCTCTAGACACAACTCAAGCCCAATGCTTCCCACAAAGCCAAACTCCACCTCCCATGCAAGCCACCACACAAGCAGTTCCTCCCCCTTCCATGGGCCAAGAAACATCATTTGTTCTGGGGGCAATGCAATTGTTTCCCTCTTTCACTCAACAAGCTTCTGCATCAATACCATCCTTTTTAGGGGCAATGTAAATATTTCCCTCCTCTCAGCAAGCCTCCACATCAGCACCATCCTTCCCACAGGGAACACAAGCATCTTCTTCCAACACCCAGCAAGGATTCACCAAAGCATACATTCCACCTCCACCTTTCATCGCTCACACACAAGCCCAAAAAAATACCTTCACAATAGGGATGCCCTTCATGGGCCCTCAAAATCCACCATTCACATCCCAAAATCCCATCCTCACTTCTGCACCCTCTACAACACAACTCCCACCACAAACCGGCTCTCATTGGGGCCTCACCCAAGTAGAAATGCAAGCCTTAGGTATACCGACCTAATATCACATATCCATGCCTGCAAACCAACAAGTCACTTTCCCTCAAGAAGTGCAACAACAACCATCACAACCTCCACCAGCTTCATCCTTTCCTTCATATACCAACTATCTCTTCATGCCACCCACCACTTCTCAAATAGTTCCATCACCCCAACAGCAGAGTTCATCTCATCTCGCCAGCTACCTTGCGCAACCACCTCATATCACCAACTTTATAGCATCCATTCCACCCCTAAGAAATGAAAGAATTCATGCCACCTACATCATCCAAGCCCAAAGTCAAGTACACCAAGGCCAATCCTATCAGCAGGAAGCACCATTCCATCAGCCTCCTCCACAACAACAATACTTCCCAGTGCAGCAACAACAAGCATCATCCTATCCAGCCCAGCAACAATATCTCATCATCTCCTAGAAAAAAAATCCCATCATACCCCAATAACAACAAGCAACTTCATATCCTTCACAACAATACACTCTCTCACCTCAACAGCAATATCCTCCTAAACAACCATCACCCCAACATCCATTCTAATCTCCCTATCTTGTTGGGAAATCTGCTAGGATTAACAAGACAGAAATAACAATTACATGCAAATATAACCAATTATTAGAAAAAACATAAACCACACAGAAGAGAATAGAAGACACAAAGATTTAACATGGTTCACACAATCCCTGGGCTACGTAATCCCTTATAGCTCAATTCTATCGCAAGTATTAAAACCATACATAATGAAATCCCTAACCCTAAGCCATATTATACAATATTTTTCCGCTTTAGGGTTAGAAGGAGTTACAACATGTCGGCCCAAAAATAGTCAAAAATATGTCGGCCTCAAAAAAATTCACCTTATAGAAACAATTAAAGTAGAAGGAACAATATGACCTATACAAAGATATAAGGTGCCTACTTTCACACCTTTTTCTACTACTAATGAGCCTTTTGAAACCTTCCAATTTATATCATTAAAAGTAACTATGCAACCCTCATCACCCAGTTGCCCTGCTAAAATTAAATTTCTACTCATCCTTGGAACATGTCTTACCTCTTGTAGTAGCCAATGATTCCCATTCTGCAACTTAATCTTAATTTTTCCCTTTCGAACAATCTGACAGGGTTCATTATCTCCCAAATAAACTAGCCCAAATCCCCTTGGACATAATCAAGAAAGTAACCTCTATGGGGTGTAGCATGAAATGAAGCCCTAGAATCTAAAACCCATGAATCATCAATACTTTCTAAAGAAAGAAGCAAGTCATCCTCTTCGAGTTTATTACTTACCACATTTGTCTCCTTGTTACCTTCTTATTTGTCTCCTTCTTTATTCTTTTGAGACCAGCAATCTTTCTTCTTATGACCTGGTTTTCCATAGTACTAGCAATCATTTGGCCCTTTGGATTCGGACCTCTTTCCCTTTGATTTTCCTCTTGATTTTCCATGATTTCCAAAGTTGTTTCCTCTCTCATTGGTTCTACCTCTTCTTTGTGTGTTTAAGACACTACCTGATGTGGATCCACCTGATCTTTTTGTACGAATTTCCTCACTCATAATAACACCAATAACATCATCAAATTTTAGGCTATTAGAACCAAAAATAGAGTTACTAACAGCCATTTCAACTTTCAAGAAAAGAACACAAAATCAAGAGAGCCCTGACTTCTTCATCAAAAATAACATTGACTGAAGTTAATTGACTGGTAACTATATTAAACTCATTTAAATGATTAGAAACTGACCCACCTTCCACCATTTTCATATTAAACAAATGCTTCATGAGAAATACCTTATTTGAAGCGGAGGGCTTTTCATACAACTTCGCTAGGGTTTTCATCAAATCTTTAGTCATCATTGCTTGTTTAATATTGAATTCCATCAATTGTGCTAGGCATAATTGAATACTACCAAGGGCCTTTCTATCAAGAATAGCCCAGTCCTCATTAGAAATGCTTGTTACTTTCTTGAATTTTCCTTCCAACGGCTGCCATAGATCCTTCTGATAGAGACAGTCCTCCATTTTCATTTTCCATAACTAAAAGTTTTGCCCATTAAACTTGTCAACCTTCAGCCTACCCTCATCTACCATTTCTCCCACTCAACCGTGAGACTCCCACTAAACCGTGAGATCTTCCTACAAAGGATAACTGAAAAAACAACCTCGCTCTGATACCACTTGTTAGGATTAACAAGACAAAAATAACAATTACATGCAAATATAACCAATTATTAGAAAAAACATAAACCACACAGAAGAGAATAGAAGACACAAAGATTTAATGTGGTTCACCCGATCCTTGGGCTACATCCACCAATAGCGAGTCTAATATTATTATTATATAGTGATTAAAACCTGATTATAATTTGTAATCCCTTACATATCAATTTTGTTGCAAGTATTAAAACCATACATAATGAAATCCCTAACCCTAAGCCATATTATACAATATTTTTCCACTTTAGGGTTAGAAGGAGTTACAACATTTCAGCCCAAAAATAGCCAAAAATATGTTGGCCTCAAAAAAATTTAGCCCCGAACCCCAGCAAGGGCAGGATGAAAAATGTATAGTACTTTCCTAAGCAGTCACCAGAAGCCAACACAATCTCCATATCCAACTCCACAATATCCACCACAAAATCATCCATATTCACCAGCACGATCAAATCCTTTCCCAATGGGAGTACCCACTCCAACACCTATAAACATTGAATGGGAAGAAATGAAGAATGCTCTTAAGCATCTCAAGCCTAAAACAGAAAGCAAGACCTTCAGGTTCAATGAGGTTTATCCCTATCCCTTTGAAAAATCAATCACAACAATCCCCTTTCCCAAACACTTTGAGACACCCAAGTTTGACAAGTATTGAGGGGAGGGGGATCCGCTCAGCCATGTCAAAGATTGTTATATGGCATGTCAAGAAGTGGCATACAATGATAACTTCCTTATGTGCCTATTCCCCAAGATCTTGGGAGGAACTGCTATCGAGTGGTTCTACAAGATACCCCATGGAAAAGTCACAACTTTTGCCTAACTCTCTGAGAAGTTTGTTGCCCAATATGCACATAATTTTGAGAATGAGTTGTCCTTGTTAAACCTCTGCAACTCAAAGTAGAAAGGAGGAGAAATCCTAGCCGATTATTTATAATGATGATAGAACCTCACTAACAGGTTATCATATCAACTACCTAAGAAGCATCTTACCAAAATCTTTATCGATAACCTGCATTCCAAACTATCCCACTTCATGAGGATGAACTACATCCAAACCTATCAAGACATCAAAGGAAAGGGGATAGATATCGAATGATGCCTCTTGGACAAAGTCACAATCTAACACTGCAAAGATGATTTCCATAGCAAGCCCAATAATGACAAGCCTCACTACTAGAATAGAAACAAGAATGTTGTTACTGATGGAGCCATTGACACCAAACATGTCTATATTATCATGGCTGGTCCTACACCAACTCCTACATATCAATAGCAACAACCTCAGATCAATCAACAACCCATGTAGTATTCTTAAAACAAGCACCTAAATCCAACCTATCAGGCCAATACCATATCCACTATTCCAAATCAGAATAGGCCTCGAGTCTAGACCCATCAGCGAAGTACCTTCACACCTCTTGGTGAACCACTGGATGTAATTTTTCATTGAATGGCCAAATCTAATCTAATCACTTACCCACCAACTCAGCAATTCGATGATGCAACTCCCAAACCTAACTGGTACAAAGATCACGAGTACTATGATTATCATCATGTTAAATGATACACAACCCTAAGGTGCATGAAATTGAAGCACTATATCCAAGATCTCATCGATAGAAAAGAGATCCAAGTGGACACACTAGCCCAAGCCTCACCTAATGCCAATTTGTAGATTTATTAGAACATGTTCCCTCAACATAATGTTGGGAAGAACCAAGTCAACACCAATCCTCCACCCCAGAACCAAGGCAAAGGAAAGTAAGGAGACCATGCTGACCATAAAGACTATACTATTGCCCATATCAACTATGACAAATTTGTTGGATGCATAACCCAAGTTGAGCCCATAGTCAATGTCATCCATGTTAAGAGAGCATATAGTCAGTGTGTTGTTACCACCCACAAAGGCCAGATATCTATCATTGGTGCTAATCCAAGGCTAGCTCACAATACCCAATACAACCTTCTAGAACACCTTGGGAATACACCTTCTTGAATCTCCATCCTCAAACTTCTCCACACTTCACCCATCCATCAAGAGATCCTCAACTGAGCCCTCCAAGAAGGACATGTCCACATGGGCATAAATAGCATCCAGTTTGAGAACCTTGTGGGACATCTATCAACATCATGTGCTCTTTCCTTCAAGCCATCTAATATACTAGTTATTGAGCCTAACCACAATCTCCCTCTCCGCATCGCCATCATGGTTAGAGATTTTTCCATTAAAAGGGTCATGATAGATAATGGCTCAGCCCTAAACTTGTGCACTTTGAAATTCATCCAGCAAATAGGGTTCACAGAGGCTGACATATCACATGATGTCATCACCATCAAGGCATATGATAACTTGGACTGTACCTCTAAAGGTACCATTCTTTTTCCTATCAAGCTAGGCCCAACAACTCAAGACACCATCTGCCATGTTGTTGATCTTGATGTACCATATAACATCCTCCTCAGCTGACCATGGATTCATTCCATCAAAGCAGATAGGTATTGGCCTGATAGGTTGGATTCTGCATCAAGGCACTGAGATCACCATCCATGCAGATCCCCAAACCATCGCATACTACCATGTGTTGGAAGCTTCATTCCCCCACTCCACTCATTATCTTGGAATCAAAATTGGCACTTATGTTTCCAACTCAGCCCAATCCCATAGAGATCTAGAGACTATCTTATCCTCCACTTTCTCTTCTATCAAGATCAACAACTAGGGATGTGGTGAGTACAACCTAAATGATGCATTTGCAGTAGGGGTCCTACCACTTGAACCACATACACAAGGATGCCCAAGCCATCAAATAAATCCCACTAAAGCCAATCGTGAAATCAAGTAGTTAGGTCCATTAACATTTATTTCCTATGGAAATATAGATAGTATTGATATGGACCTTGACATCAACCGGTGGCTATATAGAGATCCCCCACCTCCTGACACTGAGCTTCTCAATTACTTCAAAGAAAAATACCTAGCATCATACAAGTATGCCATAGAACAATGCAAATACCAAGGTGGTGGTCTAGGACCACAAGAAAGCAGCAACAAAGACCCAATTACAGCCTCAAAGAATCTTAAGCATCAAGGTCTTGGATTTAATACCCCTCACCTACAAATACAAGAACCCGATACCGCAATTGGGGGCACCAACTTTCCAAATGTTCCCCTCTTGAATATCTAGGATGACCTTGTAGAGATTGAAGACATCATTGAAGAGGAAGAAAATAAATCCTACGATGACATCTTCGATGATGATACCCTCCTAGGCACTTTTGTCCTCCATCAACTCATTGTTAATGTCATTGAACTTCTCCTCCTCCATCCCAAACTCATAGACTTGGGTCAACCAAGTGTCACACATATCAATGAGTTCCAAAGCACAGAAGTGCTCCTAAGATTCATGGGAGCATCAAGGAAGAAATCAAATATAGAACAAAAATCAGCTCATGTCTGGAAACTCAACCCTAAATGATATTTCAGGGAAGAGGAAAGCTTTAGCCACAAAATTGAAAAAGGAAAAAAAAAGAACAAGTCTTTTTGTGAAAACCCCTCTGGGGCGCATTCTAATTCTAAAAAAGTAAAAATAAAGGGTGTATCTTCTGGTGAAAACCTCTCTAAGGTGCTATAAGATGAAGACTTGCCTCTTCCTCCCATCCAAGACTATTAGCCATAGAAATCACCCATCATCATTGAGGAAACCAAGCCAGTTAACATGGGCATAGAAGAATGCCCAAGAATCACCTACATCGCAACATCTTTAACCGAGGGTGAAGAAATGGCTTTCACTACATTTCTCCAAGAAGCCACCACCAATTCTACATGGTCATATGCACACATGCCAAGGGTTGATCCAAATCTAGTTGTGCACAATCTTGTAGTGGAACCTAATGCCAAGCCAGTAAAACAAAAGCTACACAAAATGCATCCTAAAGTATCCATATTGGTGAAGGTACAATTAGAAAATATCCTACAAGCCAAAATCATTAGAGCTATTGATTACTTAGAGTGGATCTCCAACATGGTGCACATCACTAAGCCTTCAAGAGAGATAAGAATATGAACAAACTTCAAGGACTTAAACAAAGCATGTCTGAAGGATGATTTTCCATTACCTAACATCGACATGATAGTAGATCTCACAGCAGACCATGAGATGTTGTCACTCGTGGATGGCTTCTCAAGATACAATCAGATCTGAATAGCAGAGGAGGATCAACACAAAATAGCATTCATCACACTATGGGGCACCTTTTGCTACAATATGATGTCATTTGGGCTAAAGAATATAGGAGCCACTTATCAGCAAGAAATGACAGCCATCTTCCATGATATGATACATAAAACCCTTGAAGACTATGTGGATGATATCCTTGCAAAATCTAAGACATGATGTGAACACCTAGACATCCTTGAAAGTGTGTTTGATCATCTCCACCATTATGGCCTAAAGCTAAATCCAAAGAAGTGTGTCTTTTGTGTGACATCTAGAAATATGTTGGGCTTCATAGTATCATGGTGTGACATAGAGATTGATCCCAAAAAGGTCAAAGCCATAATAGAAATGCCTCCACCAAGAACACTCAAACAGCTTAAAATCCTATAGGGTAAACTTTAATCAGTGTGTTAGTTCATATAACGGCTGGCAAAAAAGTGCCAACCTTTCACACATCTGCTTCACAAGGACACAAGCTTCAAATGGGATCCCATTTATCAGAGAAGCTTTGAGAAGATAAAGGAATATCTGGCCAACTCTCCCATTGTTGTACCTCTAGTTTTAGGATGCCCTCCGATCCTATACATCTATGCAACCACTACTACACTAGGGACACTCTTAGCACAACATGACGAGAACAAAAAAGAGTGAGCCATATACTATATCAGTCGAACTCTTTTCGGTTGTGAGCTTAATTACTCACCAATGGAGAAAGCATGCCTCGTAGTGGTCTTCGCTACTCAAAAGTTTAGATATTACATGCTTAACCACATAATCAAGCTCATCTCAAAGGTGGACCCACTCAAGTATCTGCTATCTAGGATAACTCTCATAGGCTATATGGAAAAATGGGTCATGTTGTTAAGAAAGTTTGACATCCAGTACATAGATTGGAAAGAAATTAAGAGGCAAGTAATTCCTGATCACCTAGAAGAAGCACCTCTGGTGGATGCATATCCACTAATCATAGAATTTCCTAATGAGAATCTCTGTATAATCAAAGAATAGTCAATATGGAAGCTATATTTTGATGGCTCCTACACATCGCATGGATCAAGGAAAAGAATCCTAGTTGTCACACCTCAAGCTGACTATATCCCCAAATCATTCAAATTGGGATTCCCTTGTACCAACAACATTGCAGAATAAGAGGCACTCATCTCAGGCCTCAAAATAGCTATCTAATGGAACATCACAGAACTACAAGTGTTTGGAGATTCACAGCTGATTATCAAGCAGGTCCTGGATGAATTTTAGTTGAAGGATGACAAGCTTCTACCCTACAAGGAACTAGTAGACAGATTAAAAGAGCACTTTCTAAGCCTATAGTTCACACAGATACCAAGGCTTCAAAAAAAAGTAACTAATGCAATGGAAACCATTAGATCCTTATTGGAAATCCCACGCAACTCATCACAATATGAATTCTTAGTCAAGCAACTACACACGTCTGCTTATGAGAATGCCAATTTAGAAATGGTGTGCATCTTGGTTTTTCCTCAGTCCCCATGGTACCATGACATCCATGCATATCTTAAAAATGGTATCATATCTCCCCATCTCACCAACAACCAATGCCAAAACCTAATTCACAGAGATTCTCGCTACACTCTTGTAGCCAACACTCTTTATCATCGAGGATATCACAACATCCTCTCTAAGTGTTTAGCTTCAAATGAGGTCATCCTAGCTTTACAAGAGGTTCACACTAGAATTTGTGGTTCCCACACAAGTGGTATGGTCCTAGAAAAGTAGTTTCTTAGAGTCAAGTATTATTGGCCTATAATGGAGCATGATGCCTATGAATTTGTCAAGAAATGCTTACCATGTCAGGAGCATGCAAATCCAATTCATGCACCAGCTCAAGACTTGCAGCCCATTGTGCCACCATGGCCCTTTTCATGTTGGGGCTTTGACCTCATTGGGTTAATCACTCCCCTTTCCTTAGATGGATATAAATATATCATAACAACCACCAAATATTTTACAAAATGGGTTGAAGCAATTTCTCTCATCCTCACTACTGGCATTCAGATATCCAAGTTAATCCTATACCACCTCATTTTCTACTTCGGCATACCATCCATAATCTTCACAGATCACGGAACACCTTTTGAAAACTAGCATGTGGATGATTTATGTGCCAGAATCCACATTCACCATCATTTCTCCAGCCCATACTTCCCTCAAGGAAATCACCAAGCTGAGGCAACCAACAAAACTATCCTAAATATCCTCGAGAAGGTTGTCAATAATTTTGGTCGTGACTGGCACCTCCAAATAATTCTCGCCCTCTGGGCCTATCATACTTCTTATCACACTCCCATAGGAACCACCCCATATTCCCTTGTATAATGTGCTAAAGCCATTCTATCCATCAAGGTCGAGCTCCCATCATTGTGTGTCTCCATGAAAAACTATACCATAGATGAAGACTACTGTGTGGCACGCCTCACACATCTGGACCTGCTAGATGAAAAGAGGTAGCTATGATCACTTGGTTACATACCAAAATCAACTCAAAATGAGTTATAATAAGAAGGTCCATCCTAGACAAGTCCAAGTGGGTGACATGGTCCTAAAGGAAAATCAGAAGTGCAAGCACACCGAGAAAAAAAGGCAAGTTTGAACCTACTTGGTTGGGTCCTTATGTTGTCATAACATGCTTTGGCTCTGAAGCCTATCAATTATCAACACCAGAAGGTTAGACCTTGAATGATCCTATCAACATCATATATCTGAAGAGGTTCTATGCCTAACCAGATCCTAAAAAATCCATAAAATTTAGAAAATACAAAAAAATACAAAAAAAAAAGAAAAAAAGCAAAGAAAAATAAATCGTCCAATAGTGAAAACTTGGCAATTCAAGCACCTTGGACAAGTATGTTGGTGAAAACCTATAAATAGGTGTCATACATAGTGGACTGAGTCATTATCTATCAAACTCCCATCTCCCACCCATCCCAATCCCAATCCTAGTCCTCTTTATCCAATCCACATCCCCACCACCAGTCTGTCAATCCCAAGGTGTTCTATCCTTAAGCCTATCCAATATAGCAATCTGAATCCTATCCCCAAATCTTGAGCTTCCTATGTTTATCCTATATAGAAATATCTTCCTATCCCAAATCCCTGAGCTTTTGTAGATATTTGTTATAAATATCTCCTCATCCATTCTACATATCATTGCGTCTTGTTATATATCATCTTTTTTCAACTATCCTTGATCTCATGATTGTCCTTGACTCATCATTTTCCAACAACAACACATCATTCTCATCAATCAAACTAGGTCTGTGTAGGATGTATCCTTCCTCACGTTCTAACCTAATATTCCCCCCATTAATCAAATTAATCATTCTCCTTAGCAAAGGAATTTTTGTGGATTTATCACTTTGGTCTTGGATTTTTTCCTTTGGATCTTGTTCATCTTTTATGGCTTCTCGTTGTTCCTCTCCTCAAAGTTTCCATGATCCTTTATATCATGGTGCACTGTGAATGAGGGAAAACTGGGGCAAGGTCTTTTGATCTTTTGCTTCTACATGTGAGTCATTCAGACATGAACCTTGCATGTTTCACATGTGATCTTCTAGGTTACATGGTGCACTTTGGAAATTTCATTTGTTTGTGGTTTCTTCAGCATCATTTCTACCATTCTTCCTCTTGCGTTCATGCATGATGCTGGGGCAACCCTTGCATGTCTTTTTTTCGCGTTAGTCCTATGCAACGCTAGTGACAAGGCCTTATGTTCCTAGTAACCTTGGCAGGTCTCTAGCACTACTATATCAAACTAGTTTGTTCTGTCCACATTTACACATGGAGCTCCCCAAATCCCCCCTCCTTCATATAGCATCATCCTGCATCATATCGATTAATCTTGCATCTTACATCTTTCATATAGCTTCATCCTGCATCCTGCATTTTCACTTCATCTTGCATTCATGCATCTTTTCTCTTGGAAGGATGCCTATTTCTCCCCCCTTCCAGTCTTCCTCCATCCTTTCCCTTCCCTTCCATGTTCTTTACGAGAAAATTCCATAATATTTCCTCTTTGCATTATTTTCTGGAGGGGGCACAACCCCTTATCTTCTATTCTAGTATGGGGCATCTTATTTTCTTGTCTTTGACGCCACGCCACTTGCGGCATCACATCAAAGAGGGGCAAAATGTAGACACCTAAAAAAAATTTTGCCAAAATAAAAATATTTTATTTTGTAGAAACCCCTGATGACATCGTCATTTATTAATTAATTAATTAATTATTATGCCATTAATCCCTCCTATCTTAATTAAAAACATTTAATTAAGAAATCCCTTCCAAAAATGTTTAAATTCAATTTGAACATCATTCCCTCCAAAATTTATTAATTATTTAATAAATTGTCCCAAAACCCTTTAAATAAATAAATTATTTATTTAAAACCCTCAAAACCCTTGAATCTTCTAGACAACCCTAAACCCTCCTAAACTTTCCTAAACCCTTCCTAAACCTGTTTAGAAGGTGATTCCTAACCTTCTTAGTCTAACCCACCCTCCTTTGACTTTTGGTCAAACATCCTCATCAATGAGCCTTACAGACTCATCAATGGCTTCTTACACCCTCTTTAAGGCTCTTACTACCTCATAAAGAGACCCATGTCTACTCTTTCACATTGGTTCCCTAGGAACTCTTCCCTAGTGTTTCTCACACATGTGAGCATTTACATCATCTCACATTTATATTGGGCTAAAAATCAATCTAGCTTAAGCATTCTTAGCCTAATCTGCATTCTAGCTTCATTAGGATCCTTGAGGCTCCAGGGGAAAATCAGGTGTTCTATACCTGATTCTATGCCACCATGGGGTTCTCATGGTCCTTATTTGATCCTAATCATTCCTAATCTATTAGGGACATGCTCCAAGTGTTTTGAGAGCACACCCACATCCCTAAATAGAGATAAAATTGAATGGTGACAGGGTGCTCCTGTTGAGCTCTATCTGAAGTGTCTTTGCAAATTTCTTTTACTATATGTTAGGAATATTCTCTTAAACTAATGTTTGAATGTCTATGATTTTTCTGAACAAGTTAGGTTTTCTCTGATCACACATAGAAACTAATCATGAACTCTATTAAGAACAATCTTAATCCATTCTTCGCCATCAAACTCATAGAGTTCTGCCATTCTCAACGATGTTAAGATTTTGTAAATGAGTGAACTCATCTTTCCAAGTTCCATCATCCTTAATCATATCTCTTTTCCTTAATGATTTCTAAGTATCCTATTGTTTCATACTTGTAGTGAATGTATGCCCTAATGTCTTCCACATGAAGCACATTGTATGGCATTTTTAAAAATGCACCTTCAGTATCATCCTTCATGGACTTGTAAGGATGTTTCTTAAATTTGTACCTTGGTCTCTCACTAACAAAAAATCATTGGTGTATCCATAGTAAATAAAGCTTCGCAGAATATCATAGAAATGCTTCAGCTCCTTTGCTTTCTCTTTTGATCTCCTTAATTCTATTCAAATGGTGAATAAAATTTCCAATGAACTTATAATTTGCAAGGTTCAAATTTACACTTTTCCTGATGAATCAATATGCCTACAAGGTTTTGGTCATCCATCTTCCTTGGTGATCATCAAGTATTGTATGTATAGCCATGCGATCATAGATGCAAAATTTAGATACATCAACATATTTGTATATAAGTTTGCATCAACTCATTCTTTATACAAGGGGTTAGATAGGTTACTATTATCTTTCTCAAAATATCCACCTAAGGCCATCCTTGGCCACTTAGGCTGAAGTGGTAATGATAGCATCACTAGCATCTATTGATTCTCCTTGAACCTTAGTGTCATTCTCTTCCTTTTCTTTCCATATTTTACCTTTGTCTTTGTTACCTTCTTTTACAAAATGTCTATCAAAATCATTCATGTATTATGCCAGGCTTCTACCAATATCACCAACATTTTTCTTTGCATCTCTAGATGGTGGTCTTCTATTACTGACATTTCCATTATAATACCTACAAGACTTTTCTATATGTCCTTGATTGTTACATTTATATCATGTAGGAGATGACATGTTTTGATTAACCTGTAGTCTACAATTTCTTGTGATGTGTCCAAAGTTATTACATTTGTAACATGTAATCTTGGTTGATGTTTTCTTTCTAATGTAGTCTTGTTTAGTGCTTGATAGATCATGTTTTCTACATTTTGCCTTCTTGTGTCCATATGCATAGCAATTGAAATAATAACTAGAAAAAAGGCTTATAAGGAGTCTTACCTCTACAATCTCTCTTCCTGTGACCAAATTTATTACATCCAAAGCATCTACCTCTAAAAGGCCTAAATCATTCTCTAGGTTCCTCTTGATGTATAGGTCTTTCTTGCTAATTAGGAGTCATATCTATTTTAGATTGATTTTCTTGAGTTTTAGAGAATTTTGCTTCATCAAAACCAACTCCAGTCTTGTTACCTTTAAACTTTTGTTGTTCGAGTTGTTCATCACTCTGATTACTGTTTGCATAAAATTTCTCAATGTGTTCATTTGCTTTAAAAAGTTCTCCCTTGATGATGTGATTATATTTCTCCAATTCTTGATACTTAATTTCATAGCTATCCATTTCAATTTGCATTTTTTTATCTGAACACTATTGCCTTTCAAAGTTTCATCAAGTTTTCTCTTTTCTCCACTCAGTTGATGAATTTATTTAGTCATTTGGTTGGTTGTAGATTCATGTTTCTTCTTCAATGCTTCCTTTTCTTGTTCAAGCTTATTTATCAGATTTGAGTCATTTTCACATTCCTAGTGTATCTTTTCCACAAGTTCTTAATTTTGATTCCTAGAAAGTTCAAGTTGTTCCTTGAGCTTTCTAATATATCCTTCAGCTCTTTCATTTTGAATTTCAATTCAGCATTATCAGGATTTTCTTTACCCAAGTCTTTCATTGCTAATTCAAGATTCTCTTTTAAATTACTTGAATCCATTATGATCTCCCTCAAGCTATTAAACTTTCTCTCCAAGGGCCATAAGCTTTGATACCAATTGTTAGGATAAACCAATATTGAGAGGGGGGGAAAATTAGTATTGTAGTACTTTTTTTCCTTCTAAACCATTTCAAACTTAACAATGTAATAACTGAAATAAAAAGAACACATACATAAAATAAATAGATCATAACATCATGATTTGTTCTCGAGGAAACCCTGGCTAAGGGAAAACCTCAGTGGGGATAATACCCAAAAATGATGCACTAAAGGTATTGTGTCCATGTTAGGAGACCTTGACATGTTAGGAGAAGAATATTACATTAGTACAAGTCCTTGTTAGAGGATAGACCCTGTTAGGAGTCTATAACCTTGTTAGGGGTGAATACAAAATGGAGCTTACTACTCTTACAATAGAATCATTGTCCAGTATTACCAAAGTATATTGTAGCAACAAAAATGAACTAAAACAACATATGTTATGCCACAATAGTTCCAGTAATAGCTCACAACATCCTCTGTATTATTCTTACATTCTAATTCATTCCACATACTTTCATAACTTTGCATCTCAAAACATATGTAGTCGATCTCATAATCTTTCCATTCGGCTCACAAATACATCACAAAATGTGTCCAACACATAATTACATAGTCGATTATCATACATCCATAAGATAGGGTAGGACCCAAACAAAATCCAAGGTAGCACTTCTAGATTCCATACATTACTCCCTTAATCATCGTGACCACTCATTTACACTATTTCATTATTGTATTATCTTTGCATATCCAGATCATGTTGTAACTGTTGTCACTAAGGATTGCACCCGAATATGGCTAAGTGTGAACCTAGAAATACTATGAAACATGGGACTACTTTTAGGCTGTGGGTAACCTATCAGAAAGTAGACCTCCAGATTAGGGGTCAACTTCCCCTTGAATCACCTTGAAACTTGACTAACTCTTTGAGGAAAAGGGAGAGAGTGCATAAAATTAAACAACTGAAACTAAACTTAGGTGATCCACCAAATTGAAAGATCCACAAATTGAAGCAATACTCATAATGACACTTGAAATAACTTTGTAACTCACAACTTGACTCTATTTCCTTGATAGTCCTTGAAATAAAGAGGTACCTGGACTAAAAAGAAGGGAAAGAGCTTCCACAACTTAAAACCCAAATGTACACAGATTAGGATAGCAATAACAAAGCACTTTCCTAAACATTCAATTTGAACAAACATGCAAAGTAAAGGATAAATAGAATCACAATAACTTTGACATGAATATTAATAGGAAAACTCAGAAAATGAACAAGGACAAGAAGGAATACTCCTTTATATTTAGTGAAAGGAGCCAAGCACAATCTTCTTTTCTCAGAGCTACAACATTCACCTCCAAGTGAGAAAGAATGAAGAACTACCTCTATCACAAAATGTGAGAGGTATAAATAGGTGAGAAGCTCAAAATCTGCATATCCAAGAAATCTGGAAATTCACCATGCCTAACTCCACCAAATCCGAGAATGAAGGAATATCTCTGAAGAATCTGGATTTCAGGTACCTCCAGTTTATAGGGGTAGGTGAGAAGAGGAAAATTTTAGAACATATGCATTAAAATACATCCTGTATCAAATCAAATCCACCCTTCCCCTAAATCATGCTTTGGTAGGTAATATTTGAACAAGGTGATTTATAAAATATCACTTGTCAAATATTTTACAATATAAATATGCATGATTTTACATTAAATGTCCCATTTTAATAATGACCCCTAATAAAATATTTTACAATAATAACACCTAAGTATTCAGGGGTCACATTATCTATTCAAAAAAACACCTAGGACTTAGGGGTATAAGTCTACATCTCCAATTTTGCCTTTTAGAAAAATGACTCTTTTTTTATAAAAAATATTCTTCAAATTTTTAATAAAAGTCCATTTTATTTTTAATTACCCCTTTACTTAGGCAAAATTAAAAAACCTTTAAATAATATGCTTATAGCATATACCCCAGTTTATGTTTATAAAAGAAACATTCAAAATAAACCCACTTTTAAATATGTTTGGAAACATACTAAAATTTTATCCTTACCTTTTAAACTAGATCTCCCTTGGAAATTGGAATGGGAAGAAGAATTAGTGCTTTGGAAACTTTCCTTTGCTTGGGCTTTTCATGGAGAAGAATTTGAATGTGTATATGTGAGAAGAGGTAAGTGATTTTCCTTATTTTCATTGCAAAGTTTTCATTTGTTGTTTTCAACTTGGTCTATGGCTCTCTTTCTTCATTTCTTCCATGGTTTGGAAGTTTTATTTCTGCTCTTTGCTTCCATGTATTTTCTATGACCAATCTTGCTGCTTTTTTTTTCTATGACTAATCTAGCTACATTTTTATGATTGTTTTACTGATTTTGAAAATGCAGATTTTGTACTATTGTTGTGCCCTTTTCTTGAGAGATACACATGCAAATGTATCATATTTTCAGCTTTGATTCTTCAAAATACTAATTTCTGAGATATGCATACAAATTAGGACTTTGATTTTGTTGAAATTCATATGCAAATGCTGCTTTGATTAATATATATGCAGATTTTTGTATTGCTCCATTTTCTTCCTGTAGCAATGATTTGTTTCTCTCTATCATAGAAACAATTAAGATGATCATCTCAAACTTCTCATTGTGATGTTGGTCTCTGGATAATACCCTCTTTTATTTTACATGTATTTATAGATCATTTCTTTAAGAGGAAAGAAGCTTACTATTATGCACTTGTGATCATACCTTCTTTTCTCATGGTGAAATGATGCACTTGCATGATTATCTTGGATGTAGAATCATGTAATACCCCTCTAACCCTAATATAAGTTTTGTGTTTTTGAAAGAATTAAGATCCTTCAATGTTTTCTTACAGCTTAAGTTGTACATGATACTTGTTTGATCTATTCCTATAGTTGTTTATAATAATTTCATAAGCTGGTACTCAATGATTCTAATATCAGACATACTATCTAAAGGTATCATTTTTGTATGTATTTATCTCCATACATGTATTGAGTACCTACAAGACCTTTATGAACATAGTTAGGATGTTATATGATATGTACTTGATAGATATATATATAAGTGGTTGTTTATATTTTCTTCTATTAAGGTTACCTTGGATGAATCTTGTATCTCACTTGATGATTTGATTATGTTAATTTATTATTAGTATTGATAAGAGACTAACACAATGCTTGAGATTCTAACCTTCATTATGATGATGCTACATGCTTTGAGTGTATATATATACATGATGTGTTTTCATGATTTAGGACGAAGTCGTAGTTACTCACATAGCTGAGGTCCACACGATGTATCGATCCTGGTCATCTATTTGCAATATTTTCTTTTATATGTATATCCGTGCATATGTATTTCTTCTTTGTGATGCAGACTTGCAGGTATCGGGCATCGACTTCACCTGGCTTCACAGGTCTGAGCATGCCCTCAAATCCTCGATGGTTGTTGTTATGGAGATAGTACTAAGGCCCCTACATGAGTCTTCCTTTGTCATTATTCCAATTTGGGAATATTAGGGTTCCTTCTTTGTCAGTCAACCTTTGGGTCAAAAACCCAGATCCAACGCACCCAGTTGGGCATGGTTGTAGTTAGTGCCTTGTGACCACTTGAATTCATTTGGTTGTATGATTTGTTTACTCATTTTATTTATTTCTCCTTCTTGGTATGATTCTTAGTTAATCTTTCTATGTTGTGTTTCAGGAGTTTGGCTTGACTTTCCTTGTTGACTTTGGTTGACCTTGTTTGATCTTATGGTTTTCTCGATATGTCTCATAGATGATTTGTATGCCCTCTTTGGATGATTAGATTTATTTTGAGGCATGTGATTTTATTCTACCTCAGTGTTATATCCTATAGCAATTATAACTAGGTAATAATATTGTGATTTATTACTTCATAATCTTATAGATTATAGTGTTTGGTATTTGGCATGTATCTATATAAATATAAATATATATATATATATATATGGGTACACACATATATGTATTTATATATATATAATTTATATGTGATTATATGTTAACTATTGTAGATATTGTTGATGGTGTATATTTTGGGATTAATGTAAAGTATAATATTATTAATAATTAAATATTAAATAATGCGAGGTATATTATTCTCAATTGTTAATTATTAATAATGAGGATAGGTTATATATATAGATATTGATGTAATTAATGATGGCATATGCATATATGTTAGGATAATATTACATATGTGTATGAATGAATACAAATAATCTTTTATTGTATATTTGAGTAATATAGTTGTATGATATTAAGTTATTTTATAATACCCTTTAGTTAAGAGTTAGTTGGGAGTTGGTTACTTTTCCTCTCAACCTTTGGAAATCTATTTATATGCACTAATTTCTCATTTGAAGGGGGGGGATTTTGGGGCTGAAGCATTGAGGAGAGGATGGCCTTAATTTTCATGGTGATTTTGGAGAGAAAACTTGGAGATGTGAGGGAGATTTTGTAAGCATATGTCTTTAAGAATTTTTGGTTATCTTTGCTTTTGGGAGAGAGATATTTTTGTGAGAATTTCAATAGTTGAGAGAGGGATTCTTTGCTGTGGAATTATTTCTTTCTTTCATGGAGATTTCTGAAAGTGGATAGGGTTTGAAGGATGCATCTCAAGTTTGGATTTGTCTTCTCTTTTGTTTCCTTCCTTCTTCGATTCAACCTTCGTAGGACATGAGGTATGGATTGAATATGTTAGTTACTTTATGTCTCTGATAGATTATGGATCTATTTATATATTATAATTATTTATTATATTTTTACTTTTAATTTCTATGGTTATTTTAAAGTTTTGAGTTTTTGTTTGTAAGAATTGGCATGTGTTTTCCTAGGGTTTTTAGCAACCCATTTTTGGAGATCTATTATTATAATAATTTAAATTGCATCTCTAGTTTTACTAAATTGATTTTCTGGAAGTAAAATTCATCGATCTCAAATGGGTATCTCTTTGATTTTATTTTTAGGTTCGAATTAATGCCTTATTTTTGACATTTTGGTAGACTATGCCTGTCCATTCTCGATTCTGAATTTTCTGTCAAATGTATTCGTATGCTACAGGCTGATATGATTATATAAAAGTATAAATTTGATATAAAATATTCTCCTAAGTCTTATCTTTCATTTCCAATTGGTTTGGAGAATTTTTATTATGTTTTGTGAAAATTACAACCGTTTTAGTGAAGGCAGGTCTGAACCCTAATCAGAATTTTCTATTTTAAACCAGAAGTCATAACTTTCTTTCCCACCATTGGATCTTCCTAAAAATCAAATTGAGAGTCCATAATTATGTTAGCTAAATCTCCATTGAAGCGATTACCTTTATTATTTGTTTTTTGGAAGATATGGATGACTGTTCTATGATGACTATTCTTTGCATTTAATCCTTGCTTGAAATAATTTAGTTTAAGAACATCATTAAGTTTTAAGGTTTCGTATGGTCACCAGAGGCTATTAGAATGTTTTTTTTTGGTTAATTGGATCTATGTATACTCTGAATATTTTTATAATATCACTTGGATGTCTTCTTATATGTTTGGAACATTCTGTATGCCATATTGGGTTTAGGGTTGTCAAGTGGACTAGGGACAATATATGTTTTCCTAAACTCAATCAAATGTTGTTATGGAATTGATATGAATTCTTGATGATGGATCTATTATGCTCTTATGATTTTTATATGTATGTTAGGGAACCTAAGTACACTAGGTGAGTGGCTCATAGTGAGGGGCCGGGGCCCTAAGTGGCTAGTACCAGGATAACCTACTATGAGTTACTTAATCAAGTGATAACCTAAATAAATGAATTGGGAATGGGAGATTATTGGAATGGGAAATTACACACTAATCAAGATTAATTGTGCCTCGCCCATGCTTTTAGTGCTAGTAAAGACTAAGGATGGGAGTGGGAGAAGGTACCTATGCGTAGGTACGACTGGATGACCTTGTCTGTACGAGAGGCATTCAGTTCCGCATGTGCCTACTTGGGGGCCGGGGCCAAGAGTGGCTAGTACCAGGACAACCCAAGGGGTGAGGGCTATGCGATGACACTCACCTAGCTTGTAGCTTAGAGTCTCTACTAAATTTGATCATGCCTCTGGTAGTCCTTGTGGTCTTCTTGTCTTTTCTTTTGTGTTGTGACTTTGGGGAAATTTTATCACTACCTTAGGAATTTCCTAGTTGTTACCTCTTGTATGGGCCTTTGGTTCTATCTCCTAGCTCGGGGGAGTGGGCCTATTGGTTCCACGTGGTTGGGTGGTTAATATTTATATCGAGGTATTGATCGTGATTCTTTGGATGATCCTAGCACATATTCCTTTCTAGATCTGCAGTTGAAGATTTCTTATTGGATATTTTAATATGTTGAGATGTACTTATGTATTTGTATTCATGTAATTTTTAATCTCCTAAAAGGAGTCTTGTAGTATTGATGCAATCTCAATTCAAAGCAATGCATAAGGGAATGGGTAGTTCTAGGTAAAAGAAAGGGAAAAGAATGTGGAATATTGGACATGTTACTAGCATTAAAAGAAAGTGTTTATGTTATTTATCCTATCCTCTTATGTTTTCCATGTGTAAAGGAAATAATCTTAAATATAATTATATATAATGATGTATCACAACAATAATGTATTCTCTCTTGATGAAAGAATTCAAAGAGATTATTGAGAAATGATAGATTAGTGATTGGAATTATTAACAATGAATGGTTATGAAACAATGCAATAGAATAGTAATTTGATTTTAATGTTAATACTTGGTTCATGTTAATGAAGTACCTAGGATGATGCCTACCTTAATGAATATTAATCTCTTACCTAAATTATTAGAGAAAAGTGATATAAAGGATAGTAGATGTAGATGAAATCAATATGAATTTATGGAATGAGTTGATAAAAGGAATAATGATGTTGGATGATTAACCTATGTTTAATAAAAGAAATAAGTTAGGGACATTTAACTTGGTGCATTAAAATGAATGTAGATCTTTTAAGCTCATGATTCCGTGAATATCTTATGCATGTAAATGGTTTATATGATGTTGCTTTAGTAGCGACGTTAGGGAACCCAGGAAAACTTAAGTTGTATAAATCTTACATTCAAGTAGTAGAAAATTATTTCTTCTTTTAGAAATATGAAGTGTAATGATGAATATTATTCTAGTTAAAATAAATAAATAAAATAAAATAAAAATTCACTACTTGCATTTTATAGAGGTTTTATGTCTTGTCCTCTTGGGTTGCCTAGTGGGGCGTTACAAATCATATCATATTAGATTTATCATGTTGTTCTTAATCATATACTTGCCTCTGGTTCCTTCATGCATGAGTTATAGTTTATGATGCATGCCTTCTTTCTCTCTTTGCCTTCTTTCTCTCTTTGTACAGTACATATAGATATTTGGCATATATATACATGTAATCTTTAGATGTAGAAATTTATTTTCCATTACATGTATCTTCTCTCATGAAATGAACACAATTTTAAACAAGATCATTTAATAATGTAAACTAGGGTACTATAGTCTTTCATCTAGTAATTAGGTTACCAAATTGGAATGAGCATGAAAATATGGTAACAATAACTTTCTCCATTCAACTCCAAAATACATGTAACCTTAAATGAAGGTCTATTACATCTCATAATACATTCCTCTAAGCTCGTATGACTTAATTCCTCATATATTGTGCTTGCAAGGAAAAAATTGTACAATTGTACCCTGTCAACTCCTTTTTGGACTTAGTCATTTTTCCAGTGTCGATATTCAAAGCTAAACTCTACTCCACACTATCATGCCAATGAGTGGTTTTTTCCATAAATGACAACATTTATGCCATACTCATCTTCTTACTTGCCAACATAGGGTACACGAAATGAAACCAACATCATATTAGTAGATCTCTTCCTCAAGAATGCATAAACATGAAATAAACAAAAGAAAGTATACACAATACATTCAAGAGACACTTGAATCCATTGTCCTCCTATCTTTCAAGATCTTGTATTTGAAATGTTTGTGCTCTCAAAATTGTTAGCACATGTACAAGAGGAAATGAAAGAATGGAGTTTAGTTCATTAATGCAAAGCTAAGATAATGGATGATATGAAGGAAATGACAATGATGGAAACTATAGGTTCTCAAATATCTCAATATGGCATAAGTTCTCTAAAATTTCAAGCATGCAATAGTGTTAGGGATCCAAATGATAGGATAAAGTCTTGTTTTATAGAAGTCTCTTAAATATGAAGGGTTGGGATTAAGAGTTGGTAGAGGAATGACTAGGATTAAAAAGTAGGTAAGGATAATGTGAGAAATATTTATAATTAAGGAGATTAAGAGGAATCAAAAAAGGAGAAGATGAGATGAAGTGGTTGGTAGGGTATATTGACTTTTCACAATATCTAGATATGTGAAGGTGGAAAAGTCAAATGGAGAGACAAGTGTCATTTATCACAAGCTCAAAATTTGTGGAGTTCATCCATGTGAGTGGAGTTGAATGGTGAGATTAAAGAGAAGAGTATTGATGAATTTATTAAATAAATAAATTATTTATTTATTTAGTAAACATTAGAAAAGGAGATGGGAAACGGATAATTAAATAAATAAAAACTAATTTTATTTTAGGATATAAAAGGCTAAGGAATTAGATAAATAAATAGGAATACTTATTTAAATTATAGAGAAAGAAGCTAATGAATTAATTAATTAAATTATAATATTTAATTAATTAATACATGACTTTTTTAATTTCATGGGGACATTTTTAGGTGTCTACACCATTGTACCATATGCATCCTCTCTCTTTTGTAATGCATCTTGTTACCCTCTATTTTTGCCTACATTTAATTTTCATATTTTTAGCAAAAATAAGATGTGATTAATACTCCCCCATACTTTATTGTTCAATCTAAGTTTACTCCCCTTTAATCTTTTTCATATTTCATAATTCTTGTTCTGATAAATCAAATAATTGAACCTTCAAAATTTCAAAGTTCAAGTTCACGTGGTGCACATTTTTGTTTCGGGGCTCAATCTATAAAAGAATGTATCATATCAGTTGTTGAACTTGTACCTTTGAACCTCTTTGGTTCAACGTTCATTGGTAAAATGTCTAAAGTAGGTCACTTATTTTTGGTCCTACTGTGTGTCAAGCCACAATATTGTGTGTTACATGTGCGTCATGTTTGATATAAGGTTGTTCTTTCTTTGAACTTGAACCTTTGAACCTCTTTGGTTCAAGGTTTGATATGATGGCAAGGAGATACATTCAAAAGGAGGAATAAATGAGGAATTTGGTATAGGAAATAGCATATTCTGGGGATATTTTAATTTTAAAATATGATTATGGAAGGTATATATTAAAACTTAAGCCTTTCATGCGGAGGTGATGTGTGATTAATGTAATGTCAGTTTTCCATCTAATCAACAATTATGTCATGCAATTTTATGAGTTGTTTTGCATGTGTGAGTATCTTTCTTAGATTGTTTCACCTTTATATTCATTGGGCTTTAATTATTTTTCGATTCAGTTGTTGTTGATTGCTAAGGAGGTGAAAGGCGTCAAAGGTAAATATAACATCTCATCTTCAAGAGTAGCAGAAGTTTGATGAATTCTATAGGAGAGTTCTATGAATTATCTCCTTTCCGTGTTATTCTTGAATAGAGAAGAAGGAACAAAAGTAATTTCTCTATTTGCAGATGCTACCTTTATTTTTGGTATGTCTGGAGTTAAGGAGGCTAGATGAATTAAACACACTCTAGAATTATATTCAGCAACCTCAAGCCAGAAAATAAACTCACAAAAATCAAAGATATTCTTGTTTAACACAAATCATATCATCTCTAATAAAATTGTCCAAATCTTGGAGTTTTCGGTTGACATTCTACCTTCTACATATCTTGGCATTCCCTTTTTTGTTGGAGCAAATAAGTCAGGCTACTAGTCCTCAATCATTGATAGAATCAAGAACAGAATTATGGCATGGAAAGCAAGGTGGCTATAACTGTCCAGCAAAATTTTACTCATCAAATCAATCCTTTCAGTTATTCCTAATTATTATCTAGCAGTTCTCAAATCTCCCTCCTCAATTATCCAACAAATTCAGAAATTAATAAGAGACTTTAATGGTCAGGAAACATGAATAATGAGAAGAAGATCTCACTCATCTCTTTAAAGGATATGGCCCATGTTCCAAGTCTAGGGGGAGTAGGATTTCATGACTTGAGAAAATGGAATAAAGATTTTGGGGGAAAATTAGTATGGAAAATGAACACCAAACACCAAAACAAATGGTGTCAAATTATGCAACAAAAATACCTTGATAATCTTAATCCAACATGGGTTTTATCTATTTCTGATTTCCCTAAAGAATTAGCAATTTGGAACTTCATGATATCTTCAAGAGAGTTTGTTCAGGTATGTGTCATGGGAGGTCAACAAAGGAACAAATATCAAATTTTGTAGAGATTCGTGGAATGGGCTACCTATCTTATTAACTCCATTGATCCCTCATGATATAATATCCACATCGAAAAATGTATGGGGCACTCAACTCATAAACTATGTTTCTGTTGTTTGTATAGTTTTAGGCAAAGTCATATGGAAACACCTGGATGAATTAACTCTCTCATTGCCACAAAAAATAACTGTTTCATAAAATATTTTCATCCAAAGTTGTTCATTTGTCAGATAAAGAAGATAGCCTAATTTGGGCTCCTACGAAGGATGGAAAGTACTTGATAAAAGAGTGATACAAAATTATCCAATGGATAGAGTCCGATAAGATCTCTTCTCATGCTTACTCATTCTGATGGAATCAAGTGGTCCTTCCTAAGGCAAGATGCTTTGTGTGGCTGGCACTAAAAAATAGAATACTTACTAGTGACAAACTTGAGAAATTTTGCATCACGCAATCTTTTAAGTGTAAGTTATGTGAAGATCATATTGAGAATGTAGATCATTTACTATTGAAGTATACTTTTTCATAGGAATGTTGGTTCTTTATCCTCAATAAACTTCATTATTCTACCCCTTTTCCCAGTAAAATTTGGGACCTTTTCCAATCATGGCCAACTCTATATCTGAACTCCCTTTTTTCCAATCTCTGGAAGTGCATACCAGCATTATTCATGTGGTCAATTTGGTGGGAAAGAAACAAATGTGTATTCATAAATATTTCTTCACAAATTGAGGATGTTTTGGAGGGCATTGAGAGGATAATATCTGAAGTGGTCAATGTGAGTATTCGTCGACATTGTTTCAATCTAGTAGTTTCGCAGTGGGATAGTATTGTTCTCAGATATTAGAAGATGCTTGTCATTCCAGTAGGATGGGGTCCTCCAAAAAATGGACTACTACAAGTAGATCATTCAACAGTTAAGTGGCTTCCCCCAACTCAAATCCCACTGAAGCTAAATTTTGATGGAGCTTCACGTGGAAATCCAAGAAATTCGGGTCTCGGTGCTTGTATAAGAGATTATCAAGGAAATTTAATGGCATTCACTACCTCCCCATTACCTATAGGGTCTACTAACATGGCAGAAGCTCAAGATTTACTTGCAAGACTTATTTTGGCCAAACAGGGTGGATTTGCTAAAATACATATTGAAGGAGATTCAATGGTAATTGTCAATGCTTGTATTAAGAGGGAAGCTCATAGTTGGCAGCTTGTATACATTCTTAAACAAATTTTGCACATCATAGATACATTTCCTCTCATACTTATGTCTCATACATTGAGGGAAGGGAATAAGGTCACTGATTATTTAGCTAATCTGGGGTGTGATGGAATAGAAATAAAGTATTTAGTACCAAACACATTCCCTGAACTATGCGATGATCTCCAAAGATTGGTGACCTCAAATAAACCTTCAAGTGAGGGAAAATGATAGCACATGTCTTGATCAGATTCCATCCTCCTCATTGTGGTTTTGAAGTTGCCTTGAGAGATGGGCTTAGTATCTCAACACATGTAGGATAACATCACTCTATTTAGTATTGCATCACTCTCTTATTTCCTGTATCAGATGAAGGTGATCTACAATAATTGTGATGGTTGTATGGTACAAGGAGTACATTGTAGTGATAATATGAATTAGCTATCATTCCCCCTTTATTCTACTTCCGTAGGGACAAGTGGACAACTCTCACACTTGAGAAGTTACTCAAAGTTAATTACTAGCAAATTCACACATGTTTCCATCCACTTCGTTTGGGGTGTATTCAGTTTTAATTAATGTCTTCAGATCAACTTGGATTCACCACTTTCCCTTGACAGGGGTTATTTATGAGGCAGCCTTATTGTAATCTTCCATATCCTGGATGTGGCAAGCTCTGCTAATGGCAAGCCTACTTGATGTCTGTGTTTAATGTGATGACTGTGCTTGCTTCCATAATGAAATGCTCCCAAAAAACTACCGATTGTAGATTCTGCCTGGCGAGGATGAAGAAGAACTACCTTGGAATATATCTAACCCTATGTTGGATGACATATTTATCTCATCTACTTCAAATTGGCCAGCCATCAAATTGTTAATTGGGGAAGAAAATCTTGCCCCGCAGTCAAAACAGTTCCTCTACCCATCGTAGGTTGTGTCAATTTTCTTCTCAAATGCCATGGATTTTTTCTAGTTCGTACAAATATTGGAATCCTCACCTTTAAATTTTTTAAGCCTCATTTTTGGGAAGGAAAGAAACTTTAGAAGGCAATGCAACGATATGATCTATGGTTTGGACACACTTTAGTGGGTGGCCTTTTCTCTCGACAATTGTTGCTCAAGAATCATGCATTCATGGTCACATATGATAGTATTAAGAAAGTGTTGGAAAAGAAGAGTCTTCGATTTGTCAAGGGTGCCCTTCAATCATATGGTCAAATGTTAGGGTTTGACTTGGAGACAAAGATTAGAATGGTGGTTGAGGTGCTTCTCCAACTGCTTGAAGCTCCACATGTCCCCCCTTCCTTATGTCATGTTGTTCACCCAGTACCTTTCTCAGCTCTCCTGGTACCTGCAATGATGAACCTAAGTGGAAACATACTACTTTCAACTAAGGCCAATGGCTCTCTGGTCGCTCACCCTGCGGCCCTGGGATGGAATGAGGTTGATCCTTCTTTTAAGGGCTCTGGTGATGATGTGCATGACTCCACATGGAATCCAAATTCTGAGATTGAGCCGATCTTAGGATGGTTTGCTGAGTCCTCGAGTTGGTCACCAAACTCTCCGCCGAAGTTTGTCGTATACGTGTCTAATGCCATGGAGGATTAGATTACAGATTTGATCTACTCAACAAAAAATTTTGAAAGTTCATACACATGTTAGCACATACTCAAGTTGATGTCTATCGTTATTTTGTCTTAACAACTTCAGTTTGAAGTCAAAAATGTATCGGTCTTTAGACCATTTTCATTCTTTTTTCAAAGTTGTTCCTCACCCCACGATTGTAATGCAATGTGACAACACATGTAACTATTACTATATAAGGTTTAACCTTATAACCTTTTGTAAATAGCGACAATTTTGGGTTTTCTTCCTGGTTCTTTCCTGATTGAGCTTTTGAATCAGTTTTTTATATAAATATATACAGTGGTACAACCACTTTTTCTTTTTAAAAAATTTCTCTTAATAGGATTCTTTGCATCTTTAAGTTGTTTTGGAGAAAATTGTTTAGAAATTACCATGAGGATGACTCTTCCCAATTTAGGGAACACTTCTTGCTTAGTCAGTAGTCTACCAGAATTTGGTGATACTTCCTTATCCTAGGCTAATTTAGAATAATTCCTTAAAAAGACCAAGAACCCAGAAGATAATTTTATGATGGCTATGATAGTTTAGAGTGTGTTGGTAGAAGTGGCCACATTTCCCATTTTAGCTCCTTGCCCAGAGTTTGTATGGGAGCGTATGAACAGATATGATGTTGTTAGTAGGTGTAGTCTAAAAATTGACTGGAGAATTTTGGTAAATATAGATAGAGAAATGGTAATGGTCACTATGAGAATCCCAAAAAAGGAAACCTATGAAGATTGGTCCTTCAGTCTATCTTATTCTACCTTTTCAAAGAAAAGGATCATTTGCAGGAGTGTGATTTCCAAGAAATGGCTCATTAAAGTATAGAAAAGTGGTTCTAGATTGCCTAGACCCCTAACTAGAGAAGATAAAGTAAGGGCATTGTTATATTGCTCAACATACTTAAGGGAAACTCTCATGCATTCTTCTAGGAATATTGGATGTACTTTTTCATACGTTTTTTACTGAGTGGGAAAAGTTACCTAGATTGGGCTAAAATGATTGTTGAGCAACTACATTAGGGTTTGAGTAGTTTTGTGAGAAGCAGAGGGTTCTATATGTCCTCTTATTCATTTTATATGTTAGCATGTACAGGAGATCGGAAGGGATTCTATCATGATCCATGGATAGATGGAATGAAGATATATAAATATTACCCCCATTTATAGTGGCATAGGTATATAGAGAATTTCATGAGAGTAAATGATGTATTTGCAAGAAGATTGGTTTATGATCTACAAGGAGCTATGAATATAAGGATGTTGAATGAAGCCATGAAATTAGTCACCAATTATGGAAGCTATTTCATTTAGTTTTTCTAGTTCACTCATATCAAAGTAGGCAGTTTTGAAGGAGAATGTTTTAAGTTACCCAGATATACCCTTGATAGCCATGTGTTGATTGAAGTTTGCAGGAAGCTGGTGCATATTGATGAAAATTTGAAAGGGAATGGGAAATTTGGTGTTGTATTTCTAGTAGAACTTGGTAATTATAGTTTTAATTTGATATTTGATGCATTAAATTTGGAGTTGGAATTGAAAAGATTGAATTTGCAACCATACACTACCAGACATAATTTTGACAGTAGAGGTAATGCATTGGATCACATAATTTTATTGATAAAGATTTTCTTCATGTCCCTCAGCTGGAGGATTATTGGGAGAACTGTTGAGATGAATTTTAAGTGAGAAAAATATTATGGTCTAGGATTTCTCTTAATCAAATTATTGTTATGAAATTGGCAATGAATGTCTCCAAAATTAATGAAGAAGAAAAGGAAGATGTGTTGGATCCTGAATTCAAAGGAAAAATTCAAGGGCAACTCATTCTAGAAATATATTGGGAAAGAAAGGAGAGAAAAAATATTTAGGCCATAACTTTTAATGTGATTAGAAGAACAGATAAGTGTCTAAGGATTCGCATATTTGGAAAGAAACCTAGAACTGACTCTACAACTAATATGGTTGATCATACAATTGTTGTGTCATAGGTTCCCATAGTTTCTTCTAACAAATATAATGATTAATAATATCAGATTTCCACAATCCATTTTTAACAATTCATGTGCATTTATGGATTTGATTGTGTGCATTTTTTGTATCAATGTTTCAGATCACACTCTGTGATCCATCTTCATTTTTACCATTCTTGCACTCTCTCTTTCCTAATGATGGATCACAGAGTGTGACCTAAAATGTTGATACAAAAAATGCACACAATCAAATCCAGAAATGCACATGAATTGTTAAATATAATGATATTATAGGTATCATGAGTGTTAAGACTGAAAGTGCTACTGTAAGAAGATCCAAGAGAGCTCCCTCAAGTTCATCCCATGTTCAAGTGACTTGGTCTCACACTAAGAAGAAAAAAAATAAAGATTATAAAGATTGAATTATCGTAGATTTGGATCCAGTTGGAGAGATACTAGACAAAATGGAAAATAAATTGCTAGAAAACCCATATGTGGATAATTTGGAGGTAGGGAAGGAATTAGAAGTTGACCAGAATACTTCAGGTACCATGATGATGGAAAACATCATCAATTTTCAAACATCTCTTGCTAAGACTATTTCTAGAGCTCCTAAGTAGTTAGAAACATCTATTAATAAGAAACATAGTATTGTTCCTTCTTCTATACCAATCAATGATATGGTGACTAAGTGTTTGGGTAAAGTATCCAAGTCTAAGAAGGTGAAAATAGAAGTGATGCTAGAAGTAGAAAAAACATAGGACACTGGATGGAAGAAGTAGCAAGACCAGTTATAGATAAGGACATTGAGGATGCCTCTGCTAAGGATTTTACAGTTGAAAATTTTGATTTAGGAGTTTCTTCAAGGGTTTCCAATGCTAAGCATCTGGAGTCCTCTGCCAAAAGGATGATATCTAGAACATGGAAAGATGAACATGATAATAAGGAGATGAAATAAATGGTAAAATAGATGGTTGAGTATATTAATGTCATACATAGCCCTAACCCACAACCTCTCTCACAAATGCCCCAAACATTTGATCCTAAATCTCCTTCCAGCCTGAAGTTACTTGACCAAATTCAAAGGAAAAGGATTATTGCTAAAGTGTTCCATAAATGGTTGGACTCTATAACACAGCAGGGC
Source organism: Chamaecyparis obtusa (assembly GCA_027943335.1). Lineage (NCBI taxonomy): Eukaryota > Viridiplantae > Streptophyta > Pinopsida > Cupressales > Cupressaceae > Chamaecyparis > Chamaecyparis obtusa. Next base: position 413,177 of record BSBK01007457.1, read on the forward strand.
ATTGACTATATTTCTAGTTTGGTTAAGGTGTATGGTGATGCCATAATAGTGAGCAAGGAGCTAGAAACAAAAGTGGTATCTTGGGAAAAGGAAAAGGTGAAGTGGACTACAATAGCTACCCAAATGAATGATGTGAAAAATTTTGGAGTAATGAGGTTTCTTGCTAAAAAACCAATGGCTAACTTAGATGACAATGTACTTTGTCTCTAAGAAAATCATAGAGTGGATAGACTCCATTATCAAGTAGGGACATGAATATTTAGTTAAATTAATGAAGCACTTGGTTGAACTAAAGGATACTATGAAGAAATATTTTAAATGCATTGACATAAAATTCTTGAAAGAAGATGGGAAAATTGTTGAGGAAACTGACAACATGATTAAAGAATTCAAGAAAAAAATCAAACTTATCAGAGAAACAAAATCTCTAACTACCGATGAGTTTTCCAAGGTAGATAGAATTGAATCAATGTTGATCATTTTCTTAGACCACTTGGAGGTACATGAAAATAAAGTGGCCCGGGTAAGAAAGGATAAAGAATTTTAGAAGTAGTGGATTATCTATATCGTGTTATCGCATTATCATGTTATCGTCAATTTCTCCATTGCACACCTTAAATGGAGGAACATAAGTGGTACATCATCCGCATAGAACTAGTCAGCAAGCTTCTCAACTGCACCTTAGTCACGTTCATGTCTGGGATTATATGGAGATTTAGTTTATTTCTTATTTAGTTTCTAGGTTAGTTTAGAAATAGTTTCTCTGACTCTGATGGAGTCATTTTAACCCTAGTTTAAGACTATTATCATAGTGGCTATATATATTGTTAATTAAGACTTTGAAAAGGTCCAAATTTTGGTGAGAAACTTATATATTTTGATTTCTGGTTTGAAATGTATGTGGATTGAAGGAAGAATTTTTAGTTATGAATGAAAATACAAATACTACTACTTTTGAATCCGTGAGTTTGAAATTGGTTGAGCAAATCTCTATTGGGATTGAATTTTCCTTTGTGGTATTTATTTGCTTCCATATAATTTATTTATATACATGGATAAGGGAATTGATATGTGAGTTTACCCTGTTATAATTTATTGAATTCATACAAATTCTATGAGCTTTGCATATCAAATTAAATCTTAATTACATTCATGGCATGTTGATGGATGAATTGTAATTACCTTTCTTACTTTCTAGTTAAAAGTATTCATTAAAGTTTGTTCGTTACTGAATAATTCATTGAAAATCATATAGAGAGTTTCCTCTTTAATACAGAAGGTGAACTGTGAGTGGTTGATCCAACTATTGGTTCAATTTGGTTCTTGTTTTACATGGGTAATATGGTCATTATTTTTATAAATTAATCAAGGACAAATCTGTTAACCAACACATCTATAATTATCTCAAGTTCTTCCATAGAAATTGTTCATAACTCTTTATTCATTAGCCTCACACAATGTCTCACTAGCTTTATATATACTACCACAACCAAATGTGAGTAGTGTATAATCTTCTTATGTGTTTAATAATATTCAAATGTAAGAAAATTATTCTTACTTGTTAGATATTTTCATATCCAAATGCCAACAACAATGATTAAAACTATTAGATAATGATAGCCATGATCATCTTCTTGAGGTTTAGTTATTTTGTTCATATAGTCCATGTGTTTGTATTTGAGCTAGATTAAATAAATTCTATTTTGTTTTCTTCTAATTATCTCACAATAAAGTCTAGTAAAAATATCTCTTCTTCAACTAACCAAAAGAATCATTGAACTCTAGAGTTCTTGCTTGACTTTGTAGATAATTTTATATCTTCAAATTTTACTACAAATTTCAATTTCTTTCTAGAAAGAATATTTTTAATACATGCATAAGCTCCATCATGCTCTCCTTGACCATGTCAAAACTTTAAAAAAAACCCACATGTGTTGAATATTGGTTTTGTGACGAGCCCTACTTAGCAAATAAAATATTTGAACATTCTTGAATTATTTAGTACAATTATCTAACCATACGAGATGTTCTATCATATGGGGTCCTCTTTCTCTTAAATTTGTATAAAATATGTGCATAAGTGCACAAGATGGTGAACAAAAAAGTGGCCACTCACCTAAGAAAATCCAAAATCACAAGTAACATGTTCACATTATTTAAAATGTTAAATAACCTGAATGTGTTACAACTCAAACCACCCAAGCCTTAATGCGTATGAGTATTAAAAATTAAAAATGTGATCACATTAAACTCATTAAAAATCATGATCAAATTTTAAAAATTAAAGTATTGTGATCACAATTTTCTAATTATAATTTATTTTAAAAATGACCAACTACATCATTTCTACCTGTGATATTTATGACAATGATTTCCTTCTTTCTAAAAAGGCGATAATAACCAAATCATGTTTTTCCTGTTATAACCCAAACAATCATGCCACAACATCAAAAAGGTATGTGTTCATTTTGTAATGCAATTTAATTATTTTTCATTACAATTTGACTATTTTATTATAGTTTTCCATTTTTATTTTATTTTTCATTTTTATTTTCAAAATTGATATTAGATCCTCCAAACCTTGGACTTGAAAAAAATTATCTCCTAATGACACTAAAGACCCTCAAATAGGAGACCCTTTGGCTCCTCCAACAAACCCCCTACCAAACTCACAATTGATTTATTAGGTCATTTAGCACAAAACACAATCACTATTTTTGAGCTAGTTGCATGACTGAAGACCTCCCAACACAACTATCATGCATCCCTTGACATAACATTGGAAATAATGGTGACAAGTGTTGACATAGTCACAAAACAAATAACAAAGTGGAAAATTTATAGAGATTCATGTTGTGATTATTATTCACATTTCTTGTTATATGATGAAGTGTGAGCCAAAGAAATAAGAAAACAAAATATATTTATTGTCTTCACTTATTCCAAAACCAATGTCCTTCTTATATTAATTCAAATAGGTTTCTTATACATTGGTGAACTCACGAGGGCATCAAAACTAATTTTTAGGATAGGTGGTGGATGGTCTTTGACCAATCAATTTGTAATAATTATGTGGTGCCTTTATATTTTTTGAGAAAATTATATTATGATTTCATCCTCAATCAAACTTCCAATTACTTTGATATGAGGGAGTTTTAGTGTAGAGGTGGAGGATGTGCCTAGGATATACTAGGAGCTTTGTAAGTGCATAACTTCCCAAATCGAGTATAACTAGCAATGAAACCCATTATTCATGTTACAATCCTAGTAGTCCCAAAGGATTCTATGGAGGCAAAAACTCTTTAGGAAGTTTCCAAATTTATAGACACCGTCACTCAATATGTTACACAATCATCCTAGCCTCATGGACCATACAATTGTGCAATAGGTGGACCATCTACCTCTAGTCTACATACCGCATACCACATTTTCTCTAATTGTTTCCATGTATGATATGGGAGAGATTATAATGTACATACAAATGGTTCAACCTCCCATGCTTGTTCACATTGTGATTCAAGATGTTATGGTCTTAGTCAAAGCCATGTGCATGACATGTCAAATAAGGTGTCATTGTCTACTAAATTGATTGACCAGGTGTTATATGGGTTTAACATGCATGTATATTGAATTCATTTTATAATGTTTTATTTATGAAATACTTAATTTCTAACTGTAAATATATTTTTTATTATAGATCAAACTAAAAACTGATGCAAATATTATGTGTTTCAAGATGTAGTGACTAAGTGTGGTACATCATCAACCATTCCTACTACAATTTGTCCAATTTCATCTTCATTAGAGGTCAACATTGTATAGCATGTCAAAAGAGAATAAGACCTTACATTTAAAAAAATATTTATAACATATATTAACTTACTAATGTATATTTATTTGTGGTTTAACAAGTGATGACAATGGACTACATATCAAATGTCCATGATGGTACCCTTATGGCTATTTCATTTGACCTAAAGAGCTATAAGATGTCCTTTTTTGCACATACCTAAAATTACAATTCTTACTAAATATGCATATCATTTAAAGTGTGATTATTTAAACTATGTTTTAACATTATATTTTAATCATATCTTACTCTTATAGGTTACGCAAGTATGGTTGAGACACAACCTATGACAACTGATTCCTTGAGTTTAGGTGGCTGAGGAAAGGTAATTGGTAACAATTTAGTTGAAATGATAGTTTAAAGAGCTTACATGAGTTATTATAGCACCATTTAGATAGTTATTATTTAACTAAATATTATAATTATACACATACATCTAGATTGGTAGTCTTATATTTTTTTTCTTCTATATTTTCACCTTCACTAAATCCCCCTGCTAGGACAACAAGAGAACCATAATAAGATCATTAATATGTTCATTTTATATTGTATATTTTCTTTTAGATAGAAGTAGATATATGTTTATTTTATTTTTCTTTGTCAACAATAATAATATATTAACTTGTATCAATTGTATTTTACCTGTTATAGCTATTTTCATGATTTGGACATGACACAAATCTTGTACCTCATCAAATGGTAATAATCTTGATCTTTAGAGAGCACTGTCATTTGTAGAGTGCCTTTCAAGCAAAAAGGAAAGTCATGAGGTAACAAACAATTCAATTTTAGAGAATTTATAGTTCAATATTGTTAATTTGATGTTAATTTGACATTTTTTAACTATTATTGACATAAGTAATCCAATTTATTATTTATATTTTTATCATGCAACCATCTTCAGAGCCACATATTGCTTTAAAGAGGCTCAATTTTGATGCTCCACCAAAGTAATAGGATTTGAAAGATACATATAGTGTCTATTGTAATCATTTAAGGACCAATACATGTAGTCATTCAAAACCATTTTCTTACATATATCTCCAAATGGAATATGCCACATTTTTCTAAAACTTTTGTTGAGTTGACATATATGTCATTTGTTTGTTTGAACATGTACACTTGATTATTATGTAGCTTGACATATAAAATTTGATATTCAATGTAATTTATTTGTTGTGTAGATGTCTTCCTAATTTGTAACATAAGATTTGGATGTACATTTAGTTTGGAATGGCTAAATGTTGTGAACACTATCATGTTATGGATAAATAATATTGCACTTCAATAGAAATTTTATAAATTACAACATCTAAATTACAAGTGTTAAATTTGGTCACCTTGGGAAACTTCACCAAATTTTATTATCTCTTTTACATTGTTTTTGAATTAGATAAAAGCAGGTTTTACAAGGACCCGAAACCTAAGTTAAAAGTATAACAACGAAAAGCAAAAAAAGGCTTAAAAAGGAACATCTTGCTGGAAAAAACACAGCAGGAAACAACAACAGCTAGACAAGAAACCAATAAAAAGTAACCAGCAAGACAAGAAAGAAGGAAACAAACAGACTAGCTATTTTCAATCATTTTTTCCGCCTTCTTCTAAAGGGCCTCCATCTTCAGAATAGCCTCCTGCATATCCTTCAGCTCTCTTGGTTGCTCCAGGATCTTCCTCTGCATTCTCCCTCTTGTTCGGGTCCCAAGTCCAGCATTCCTAGCTTCATCATCAATGGTGATTGTAGTTTTCTCCAGCAGGTTCTTCTCTAAATAATTGTATAGCATGGTCATATTGCTTATGGTAGCCTTCCTTCCTTCATTGTTGTGATGCATTAGGATCTTTATCATATCTTCCATATTACCAATTCTGATTTGCATACCTTTTATCTGATCATTCATAGTTTCCTTCACAATCTTTTTTATCTCAGCATTCCCTTCAACTTTCTTGTTTTTCCCTTTTTCTTTAACAAAAATCATATTGTCCATTTTATTTTGTTTCAGCTTGAGGTCCTTCACAATTTTTTCCATAACCTACAGTTTCTCACTCATCACTTTGAGCTCAGTTTCTTTATTTTCATTGTTATCCCAATCATGAGTGATCTTGATATCCTCCTGGGAAGCAATTTCTACCAGAGTAGATGGAATATTTTCCATCATCTCTTTCTCATCAGCAATAGGCAGGTCCCCTGTTTTGTTATCCTTATTTTCAAAAATGGCCAAAAAAATTTCGGTCATCTTCTCCAATTCTAAACTATCATCGATAATATTCATTTCATCCCCCATTTCCGAAATGGCAACCTGAGTATTATCCTCCGCAGGAACCTCCTTTATCAAGCTCTCAGTCTCCAGTTCTGGGGTCTAACTAACTTCATTTGTTTTCTCCTCTTCTTGATGGATGGGGTGAACCTCAATCTCATAATCTTTCTCTTCGTTATTGTTTACCTGCTCTTCCTCTCCCACCTCCTTTTCCTCAATTTCCTCTCCTTGATTCTCCTGCTCACCAAAAGGATCCCCTGTTTCTTCATCAATATCCTCCATCTATTCTTCAGGGTTCTCCCCCCATTCCTCTGTCATGCCCTCATCATGTTCATCATCCTTCTCTTCTTCCTCATCTTGTTCACAGTCCTTATCTTCATCCAGGATAATCTCCCCTATCTCAGAACCCTCCTCACAATTTTCCTCCTTAATATCTTTCCCCTTAACAGAGGACCCTTTTCATTTTTTATTCATTGTAGGAGGGGTAAAATCATCAGGCCTAGCGAAAATCCCTTTCTTAGAAGATTTCTTCTTTTTGCTAGTTTCCCCAACAGAATCCTTATCATTCTTCCCTTTTCTTTTCCCAGTGACCTGCTTAGGAATGGGGTCCGAAACCATATCCCTAGCATAATCTAAAATCAAAAGAATAAGACCTTCGTGGAGCACAGGATTCCTCACTTTCTTTCTATGCTCTGTTATACTACTATTTAATGAGCTCAGCAAATAGAAAGGGAAAGATATTCTTCTATTGTGTCTAAAGTGGTTAGCAAAGACAAAATGAAGATTGTAAATTTTAGAGTACCTCCCGTCCAGAGTGAAATATTCAATGATAACTCTCAGAATTTTAGCCCAAAATTCATCAATATTCACAATGTCAACATAATCTCCCTTGCCTCTAGTCATTAGGGCTTTTTCATCATCCATTTTAGGAAATTTAGCATAAGCTTCAGTGCCTAACCTATGATTACCCCTATGAAAATGGGTTCCTTCAACAGGTAACCCAGTAATCTCTGTTATAGTAGAAATGGTGAGTGGGAAAGACTTACCCCAGAGATTCACTTTGCCGTTAACCCACCCATCCACAAACTAGGAAGTAATCTACTTGTTGTGCCCATGGAGCCTCTTCAGGTACGACGTCACCCCTCCTTTTTTCAACTTTTTCCATACTGGTCTATCCAGTCTCCAATTTGCGTAGTCCGGTGGTTCTTCCCTCTTAAGATCTCCTCCCATTCTTTGAAATTTCATGTTCCTCAACTTTGACTCAGCAACACTGGTATCTGGTTTCTCTTTGGGATTGCCTTTTTAGTTTTTTTGAGTGTGACTAACCCAGTTACCGTGCTTCCTTAAGTGCAAAAATATTTCCCCACACTTTGCCTGACATGCAGAACACCTCGAAAAGTAATTCGGCTTAGTCATCATAAGGACGAGTGATTTTACCCACTTGGTGATTAATTTTGTCATATCCGATAAGACTGATAATCTCCACTTTGAGATTCACCTCGCCATGCCACTTTTGGATGATGTCACCCATTGTTCCTTCATTTGCCAGCCTGTCCACCAGTTTATTACCTTCCCGATAGACATGCGTGACATGGCAATCTTCAAACGTGTCCATGATTTCTTTAATTTTTTGAATTGTGTGATCTATGGTCCACGAACACTTCATTTTCCCTTTAATACAATTGACAATATTAAGGGAGTCACCTTCTAGCCAAACTTTCAGACACCCCTTCTCTTTTGCCAGCATGACCAGGTACAAAGCTGCCTTAGCTTCCACCACGTGATTGGTTTGAATACCCAATGGGACCACCACCACCCCAAGACAATTACTAGCTTCATCTCTGAGAAGACCTCCCCCTCAGCTCTTCTAGGATTTCCCCTAGCAGACCCATCAAAATTACCTTTCAGCCATCCAGTAGGAGGAGCAGTCCAAATAATATTCTCTCTACGGTTCTGGCTATCTTTTTTTCCCAGGGACTTCCAAGTAATAGAACAGTCTTTAGAAGAGTGAGAATCCCAATTAATGTCATCTTTATTACCTTTCCTATTGTAGTTCTCCAGGATATTTCTAGAAATAATGTAGGCCACCACCGATGGAATAACTTTTTTATTTCTGAATATTCTATTGTTTCTCTCTTTCCAAATTTTCCAAGAGAAATGGGGGAGCACTAGATTCCACATTTCCTTAGCATTTCTATCATTAAACACACTTTGCCACTGCTAGAAAAAGTGTTGGATGTTATGAGGTTTCACCCAGCTAATCTCACTGGAAGCATTAATGATTTCCCAAACCTCACTAGAGAAGGAACAATGAATCATGAGATGATCACTAGTTTCCTCTTCATTACGGCAAAGAACACATCTATTGGGCATTTGGAAGCCCCTCTTCCTTAGATTGTCTTGAGTCAATATTTTGTTCTGGACAAGCAACCAATAAAACATGTTAATCTTAGGGATTAGGTTAGCATTCCATACCTTAGCCCAAATAGGTTTCTCATCAGAAGGTATTAAAGTTTTAAAAGCAGAAGCAATCATGAATTTTCCAGAAGAGGTTGGGCCCCAAATCAAGGAATCAGCAACATTATCCCTGATAAACCAATTATTTAGTTGTTTATTGACCTCTATTAATCTAATATCCATATCACCAAGATCAATCCAATCACCATTTTTCCAGTAGTCACAGACCAGAACACCCACCGTCTCTTTGCACACCTAAACAGCTTCCTCCCATTCCTCATTCCCAGCAAGAGGTTTATCAAAAATCCACTTATCATCCTAGAAGTGAATAGATCTACCATTACCCAATTTCCAAATGATTCCTCTACTGATAATATTTTTTCTTTTACTTATACTGTTCCAAGAAAAGGAACCTTGCGTTTCAACCTAAGAGTTGATCATGCCTTCCAGGTTTGTAAGATGGTACTTCTTTTTAACAATAAGGTTCCATTCTTTTTCATTTTCAAAAACTCTCCAGCACTGTTTTGCTAGAAGAGCTTTATTAGTGTTTAAGATTGTTCTAATCCCTAGGCCTCCCATAGACTTAGGTTTACAAATATTCTCCCAGGCTACAAGGCTCATTCTTTTTTTATCTTCCACACCTGTCCACAAAAATCTTTTTTGAATTCTTTCAATAATTTCAGCAAATTTCTGAGGAATTTTGAACAAGCTCAAACCGTAGACAGGAAGATTTTGGAGAGTACCTTTAACCAGTTGAACTTTTCTAGCTTGACTCAAGAATGCCCCTTTCCACCCAGCTAGTTTAGCATGGAACCTATCAATTATTTCATTCTATAAATTTGCCTCTGGTTTTAAGCAAAGGGGAAGACCAAGATAAGAAGCAGGCAATTTACCCTCTTTACACCCAAGGATAGCAGCAATTTTGTTCTTTCTCATTTCTGGTGTGTTGAAGAAATAAATAGCACTCTTGTCCCAATTAATGGATTGGCCCGAAGCTTTAGTATAGGTATTGAGAGTTTTTTTCATATACTTTGCCTCTTTAACCGAGGCCTCCCCCATGAAAATTGTATCATCTACAAACTACTCATGCGAATAGGTAATGCCAGAGGAAGGCGGTTTGAGACCAGCAATTAATCCTTGAGAAACTTGGGCCAAAGTAAGCCTTCCCAAGCACTCCACCAAGATAGCAAAAAGGATAGGGGATATTGGATCACCCTGGCGCAAGCCTCTTGATGGTTTAAAGAAAGGGGAAGACCCATCGTTGATAAGAACAGAGGATGAAATAGTAGAAACAAGTTGCATAATAATTTTAATAACATCATTGTCAAACCCAAAGGCCATTATAACTTTTGCTAGCAGATCCCAGTCAACACGATCATAAGCTTTGGATAGATCCAACTTCATAAGGAAGCCCTATTTTCCAGATTTCTCCAAAGAGTGAATATTCTCATGAACAACCATAATAGAATCAATAATTTATCTTCCTAGAACAAAATTGTTTTGCTGAGGAGATATGATACGAGGAAGGATGTTCAGAATTCTAGAAGTAAGAATTTTGGACAGGATCTTGTAGAAGGAGTTACAAAGACTGATTGGTCTGAAGCTATCCACCGTGTTAGCCCTAGGTCTTTTGGGAATGAGGGCTATGAAAGTGGAATTAATCTCTTTAAGGATATTCTTCGAGCGAAAGAATTCTTTTACAGTAGCACAAATATCTTTACCAGTGATATCCCAAAACATCTGGAAAAAGAACATTTGAAAACCGTCAGGACCAGGTGATTTTTCTCCTTCAAAAGAGAGGATTGCCTTTTTTATTTCTTCCTCCAAAGGGATAGCTTTGAGATAGTGATTATCATCCTCACCTAACACATTCAGAATATTGGTTAGGAGAGTATTCTATTCATCAAGATCAAGATCCTTATCTTTAGAAAGGAGAGAGGCAAAGTGCTCCCTCATTTCTTTTCTAATTTCTTCCTCTTTAACAAAGATACCTTTATCAGTAGTAAGAGAATTAATTATGTTCATGGCTTTATGTTTAACAGCAGTTAAATGAAAAAATCTAGTATTTTTGTCCCCTGCTTTCAGCCAAAGTGATCTAGATCTCTGCCTCCAATAAATCTCCTCTTTAGAAATTATGTTGTGAAGATCAGTAAGAATCGAAATCTCTTCTTTTCTTGAATCTTCAGTTAAGCCATTACTCTGAATTTTATCTTGAATTTCTTTGAGATCCAGTTGAGTTTTGTTTTTGTTTTGGAAAATATCACCAAAAGTAGCCCTATTCCAAATTTTAACTTCAGATTTGATGTTAGCCATTTTTTTAACCACTTGGAACATTGCTTTTCCATCAATTTTAATGTTCCACCACTCCTTAATTTTAGATTTAAAATCAGGGTGAGCCAGCCACATTTTCTCCAGTCTGAAAGGTAGATTGCCTTTCCCTTGGGGGGATCTCACCACAAAAGAGATGGGGTAGTGATCAGAGCCTATTCAATTCAAAGAGGCAAGAGAATAGGAAAAGTTGGCTAGCCAACCATAGGAGACAAGGACTCTGTCCAGCTTAACCTGAATCAGGTCTGCCCCCACTCTTCTATTCGACCAAGTAAAATCAATACCTTCTAGATCAATGTCCAGTAGCCCTTCATGACTGATGAAGTCCATGAGATCTACCCTACTTTCCACTTGAGTAATATTTCCACCAATTTTTTTAGAATCTTTGAGGGGCTTATTAAAGTCTCCCATCATCATCCAGTGATCATCTAGATTATCCTTCCTAAATTCATGAATCTTATTCCAAAGGTTATTCCTTCCAGTTTTAATATTCGGAGCATACACATTCACCATGGTCCATGCTCCTTTATACTATTGACTTTGATAGCCAAAAAAAATTTATCTTCCTTTAAGAGGTTACAATTGAAGCTTCTAGTGTTCCAAAAGAAAGCAATCCCTCCAGAAGCCCCTTCCGAGTCACAACTAAATTTATCTCCAACCTTCAGAAAATTTATTTTCTCTATTCTATCTTTGGACATTATAGTTTCTTGCAACAGCAAAATATCCGGACTGGAATCTCTAACTAGGTTCCTAACTATATCTTGTTTATGAGGGCCATTTAGGCCTCTAATATTCCAAGAGAGAATTTTCATTTAGAAAAAGAGGAACAGACCCGATCAATGGTAAGTTGTCTACCATCCACAATACTTTTCTTAGCTTCCATGTCCCTTTGATCCTTTTCTGATGCTCTTCCTCTCTCTCTTTTCAGGGTTCCGATGTCCACCTTTTGTTGTTGGCCCCTAGTTTGGACTCCTCCAGTTTTCGTTTAGCCTCCTTTCTTATTTGGTTTAGAAACTGAGGAGGCTTGGGCTCCCTTTGACACTTTGTTCCCTATGACTGGAGTCTGGAAATTAGGGTTTTCCTTCTGATGTTGTAGATAGGTTTCCTTCCTCTCAGGAGAACTGCCTTTCCTAATGCTAATCCATGGGCTTTTGTTCTCTTTATACTCCAGTATCTCTGCCTCCCCAACTTTATCCTTCAATAAATCCATCCTAGGAGTCTCCTCTATCTGAGCATTAGATGCTTCATTATTGATTTGTTCTATCACAAATTGAGTGTCAAATCTATTTTGTGGGCTAGCTAAAAAGTCCTTCCCCTGTGAAGTTTCTAGACTATCTTCCACTCTTGAGACTAAATGATTATCTGATTGGGATAATTTAGATTGAGAATCTTCCAAGGAAAACACATTATCCATATTGTTCTAATTATTTACTGCACCTAGATCTATCCCCTTTTCAACTGCAGATTTGTCTACTTCCATCTGGGGTTTATTTCCCCCTCCTAAATCTTCTGAGGTGTTTTTACCAGATGGCCCCTGGTTCCCTCCAACTTTCTTTCACCATTCCCATTTCTTGGACGCTTTTTCCTGCTCATTTTTTTCCTAAGCAGCATTAAGTGGGCAAAGTTTGGCCTAGTGGCCCGCTTTCCTACAAGTCAAGCAAATAAAGGGTGTTGGTTTGTATTCTATAGCCTGAAGCCATTTACCCACTTTCAATTTTAGACTGATAACTTGAGGAAGATTTGTGTCATGCTGAATATTAACACAGATTCTTGCAAAAACTTGTCTCATTCATGCTACAGTCATAGGATCAATCATAAGCAGCTCCCCAAATGTTCCTGCTATAGCAACAAGGATATCTTCATGCCAGTACTCTAGAGGGAGACCTGGAAGTCTAACCCAGATAGGGGCAGAGATGAAAAAATTATCATTATAATCCAGATTCGTCATCCATTTCTACAAAGATAGAGATGATTTCCCCCACATCCAAGGACCCTCACTCAGAACTTTAGCCAAGTCTTCTCCATTTGAGAATAAAAAAGAGAAAAAACCTTTAGGCATAGCCGCCACATCCACCTGACCTTTAAGTTTCCACTTCTGAAGAGTGAAGGCTCTTACCAGGTCTATATTCGGTCTAGTACCTATAAACTTACCTATCAAAGTAGAGGCCATTCTAGATACAGTATGATCCATAATCTGATCAGGAATACTAACTCCTACTTCCCCCTTAGGGATATTTTCTAGAATATCAACTTTAGGGAAAGAGGATTTACCCGTAGGTTTTACTCCGAAGAGACCGCTCCATTTTCCTTTGTCCTGACTCAAGGGCCCATGATGTGAGGGATCCTTCAACAAATTTTTTGACCCTTTGACCTGGTCAGAAGGACCAACAGGACCTCTATTTAAATCCTCAGATCCTGAACAGAGGGCACTATCCTTTTTGTGATGGGCCAGGTTTGACCCACCAGCACATTCTCCTTTATCTGACATCTGACCAAATTCCAGTGCAGGAATCTTCAATCCCTTCCCATCTCCCAGTACAAGCACAGATCTCGCAGCCTTACCAGGATCATCCTATAACCCATCTCAACGTAGATTTGAAAAAATTTCTCCCGCTCCTCCTCCCGCTCTCTCCCGCTCCATTTCTTTTCCCATCACTTTTACATTGTTATTAATCATAAAATGGATTCTTATTAATGATAGATGAAAAATAAATCAAAATTAGATTTAGTTTTATGTGTTACCTTCTCTGCTCTTTGACATTTTTGAGCATACAAAAATACCTTCAATATGATTTCTAAGATTTACTTTATATAGATGTAATAAGTATGTTAAATTGTACGTGAAACTTTTAAATGTGAGTGAGATATTATACCTACAATTACATTATCATGTTCTACCTCATTTTCTATCTACAAACTATCATCACATAATCAACCACATCACTTTCTAAGGCTATGACTGAACACAATATAGATTTGTTAGTCCATGTTATATATTTATTAGGACTGACTTAGGTTCATTATGAATAAAATCAATTCATTAGGGTTGTCCTATATTCATTACAAATATATTAGGTTAAGTAGGTTTGTCAAATAGTGTCAAAAAGTTATGAAAGTTACAAATTTTTCAAAAAGTTGCAAAAAATTGCAAGGTAGTCTAATTTTTTTTCTATTCATCATGAACATGAACCATCAATGCCAATATATCTGGGTAGGAATTGGGTTTATAGTAAGGATGGTTATATTTTTCTTCCCAACTTGCTCAAATGTCTAGGGTCATACCGTAGCAGCACTATCCCTTAAGTGTCCTAAGTTCAACAAATATTCATAGCACATATGAATATTTTTTTTGAACCTATATGGTCACATGAGGCCCCTCTATAATAAATATCTCATATTTTCAAGACTCAAAGTCGTTGTCTTAAGATGATATTTTTTTTGGTGCAAAAAATGTTAGAGGCATTCAATGAAAGGTTGCAAAGTATCCCAGTTTATGTTTAGTTCATTGTGGGCATGAACCATCAATGCCAAAACATCCATTAAGGTAGTTTCATTCTATAGATGGTCTATTTTGGTTTCCAACTTTCTTGAATGCCCAAGTCCATACTACAGTAGTGTTATCCCTTAAGTGGCTTAAGTTCAAAAAATTATCAAACTTTGACAAGTTGTTTCTCAAAATCTGTAGAACATATGATTATTTTGTTTCAACTTATAGGGTCATGTGAGGCCCCTCTACAATAATATATCTCATATTCTCAAGACTTGGAGCTATTTTCTTAGGGCAATAATTTTTTTGTTGGTGCAAAAATCATCAAAGGCATTCAATGAAAAGTTGTAAAGTAGCTTGGTTTTCATTCTATTTATCATGGTCACAAACTATAAATTCCAAAACATCTATTTAGGTAGTTTTATGCTAGTGATGGTCCTATTTTGGTTCTCAACTTGCCCAAACGTCCAAGGTCGTACTGTAGCGATGGTATCCCTTAAGTGCTCTAAGTTCAAAAAATTATTAAATTTTGATGGGTTGTTTCCTAGAATATGTGGCACATAAAAAATGTTATTTTTGAACCTATAAGGTCATGTGAGGCCCCTCTACAATATGCTATCTCATATTTTCAAGACTCAAAGCCATTTTTTTAGGGAAACAATTTTTCTATTAGTGTGAAAATTGTCAAAAGTATTTAATGAAAAGTTTCAAAGTAGCCTAATTCATGTTCTATTCATCATGGGCACTAAATATCAGAGCCAAAACCTTAAATTAGGTAATTTTATGCTAGGAATGGTCCTTTTTTTCTTCCCAACTTTCCCAAACATCCAAGGCCATATTGTAGTGATTTTATCTCTTAAGTGTCCCAAGTTCAAAAAATTATCAAACTTTGATAGGCCATTTCTCAAAATCCATGGAAAATACGAATGTTTCATTTGAACACATATGAATATTTTGTTTGAACATGAAATGTTGTATGAGGTCCTTCTAGATAACTTATCACATTTTCAAGACTCGAAATTACTTTCTTAGGGTTCAAGCAATTTTTCTATTGGTGCAAAAATTATCAAAGTCATTCAATGGATGTTTACAAAGTAGCCTAATTTCCATTATGTTCATTGTGGGAAATAGTTGTTAGTGCCAACACATCTATTTATGTAGGTTTATACTACAAATCATCATATTTTGCTTACCAAGTTGCCCAAACATCTAGGGCCATATTGTAGTGTCGCTATCCCTTAAGTTCCCTAAGTTCAAAAATTGTCAAACTTTGTGTATTGACTCTCAAAATATATGGCCCACATAAGAATGTTTTGTTTGAACCTATAAGGTCACATGAGGCCCCTCTAGAATAATCTATCTCAATTTTTCAAGACTTGGAGCCATTTCTTAGGGCAATTTTTTGTTGTTGGTGCAAATATTGTCAAAGACAATTAATGAAAAGTTGCAAAGTAACATATTTTCTATTATGTTCATCATGGGTACAAATTATTAGTGCCAATACATCTAGATAGGTAAGTTAATGCTAGGGATGGTCCTATTTTTCTTCCCAACTTTCTCAGATTCCTAGGGCCATACCATACCAATGTTATCCCTTAAGTGCACTAGGTTGAAAAAAAATCATTGATAAGTAACATTCATGAGAGTAAGGCAGCCCTAATGAATCCAGCACAACCCTAGGGTAAAAGTACAAACTTGTGTCACACTTTTATAAAGGAAAAGGCTAACACAACCAAAACTGTTCAACTTCGATGGCATAAAAGTGGCATTTCTATTTTGAATTTGAAGATGATGTAAAGTCGTGAAATGTGTAAAAAATGATGAAGCTTATGCCTATTATTTTATTAAAAAAAATTACGAAGAGTTGATATGCTTTTAAAAAAATTGAAGGAAACTTTTTTATTGCTAAAAAATGTTGAAAATGAGGGGGTCTAGTTCCCACCAAAAACAAAATGTAAATGAACTTATTTTTTCTATATTTCAACATCACAAATAGAGGGCATATATAGTGAGTGAATTTTTAAAAGAAAAAATAGTTTTTGATGTGTATTTTGTCTATTATAATATTTTGAAGTCTGACATACCCAAATTCGTTAATTTTCATCTGAATCTCTCACCATATTTTACCTATCAAATGTATCTTAACCAAAAAACAAATTATACATTTGTGAAGAAGACTCTTTCCTCTAGTGATCCATATATTTTTTAAAGTTTTTTAATATGATTCAATATTTTTTTCTTTTTTTGAATCAGCCTCTTCTCAAACATTAGAATACCTACTTGTAGTATTTTATAATTAAAATTTAATAAATATGGTTAAATCATTATAAAAATTATATGGAAAAATTCTTGACTTCGAGCTCTACAAAAGGGTATTTTTAGTTTTTTTGCTAACTTAAATTTTGATAGAGAAATTTGTTACAAAAGTTAGAAGTTTTTCTTTTCTGAGGATTTTGGTGATGTTGTTGCCACCTAGGATACCACATAGACCAGTTCGATTGGAAGGGATTCGGCTGAACCGGATTTGACCGAAAGGGTTCTGACCAAATTCTTTCTATTCAAAAACCTTTCAACCATAAATTTTAAGTCGACTTGCATGGTCACATTAGAAACCATGGGACAAGAGCCTCATATAAGAGGCATTTTTTTTGTTTTAAATAATTTTTAAAAAAAACTAATTGTACAAATTATTAATTTATTTTTAGCATAAAATCATTTTTTTCAATATTTATTTTAGAGAAAATCAAATTTTTGCGGTAAGGGGTTCCATTTTTCACATAAATTGGGAAAAGGGCTTCAATTTTTTACAAGCTAATTTTAAACTTTATTTTTTAATTATTTTTTATATTTTAAAATTTTTGAAAATAGTAAGATTTTTAAATTTATAAATATTGTACATATTTATTTTTTATTAGGTTTTTTTTTTCTGTGTGTAGATGAATTAAAACTCAATCTAAAGAGTTTGTGCAATGGGGAATAAAAGGACTAGATCAAGGTGTTATGACTTAGAAAGGGATGATAAAATGAAAGGTTATACAAAACCTACTCAAGAGCAACCTGTTGATATTCAAGAATAGCTTGTTGATGTTTAAGAACAACCTGTTAATGTTCAAGAAGCTACAACTCGGGTATGAGAGAAAATTTGGCACTAGTTAATATAGAAAATATTTTTCTAGTACAGAAAATTTGATGGAGATGAATGAAGCTTCTATTTTTAATGAAATTTATCTTGAAGATGTGATACCTAAAAGCACATTAAAATTGCATTATAAAAAATTTGGAATGATTATTTTGAAAATAAATCTTTGTTTAGAAGAGCACAAATATTTTCTAGGTTATTCAAGAAAAGAAATATGACCCCTATTTTAGAGTTGTTGGGTATTGATAATAAGAAAAGGACAATTGATGTAATAGAAATAATAATTTAAAATTTACAAGAAGCGTTGAATTGTATTGACAACACAAGTTGAGGTGTTAACTTAAGTGTTGCATGTACAGCATTTACAACTATGATTACTAATAAGAAATTATCCCACAAAAATCAAGTTCAAGCAATTTATCAACTATCAAATGTATCTAGAAGAATTTTTCAAAGATATATTAGGAGGAGAAATATATTAGATGAAATCATTAAAAATAATTGGGTAAATATTTGTAGGCTTCCTCAAAAAGATAGAATTATTGAAGATGTAAAAAAGAAAAGTCATTGAATATTGAACCAGCCACTCACATGTTTGTTCCAATAGAAGGGACACTATACAGATGAAAGATGAAGATGGTACAAAATCTTCACATCCAAAACATTTTATAGATACAACATAAAGTGAATTGTTTAAAACATTTAAATAAGAATTTTTAGATGTGAAGATTTGTCAAAGGATGTTTGAGAGATTGCATCCTTGTTTTGTATGCATAAATAAGGCATGTGAAACATTTTTCTATCAAAATCATGTTGAGTTACATCTACACTTGTAATCATATTAAAAATCTATGTCAATAATCAATCCAAATATAGTCATCCCTAGAAGTACAACACAATTTGTAACTAAAGTTTGAAGTCTAAAGAATGTAATGACACTGCATCTGGATCAACACTCGCATCTACAAGAAGACTAGAATAACCTCCCCAAAATCATGTTGGCTAAGTTGTAGGATCAAAAAATGTTTGACTAGGAGGATGTGTATCCTATTCAATTGTTGTTTGGTGTGGAGTTGTAGGATGTAGAAAAATATCCTCCTATCTTGATGTACCCTAAGGAGCTTGAACTCCACCATGGCTACTAGGAGTGAAAGTACTATGAAGAACTCACCTTATAAATCTTGACATATCATGGATAGGGACCCCATGCGGTGTCTCTATACACTGATATGCATCTAAGAGATCACTCGCTAAACATGCACTCATGTTGTGCAAATGATCCTTGCGTAATCATGCAACCTCAACAAGTGATGGTATATCTGATCAGATGTAAGGATCAAAATGGGGAAATGTAGAATCAATAAGAGGAATGGTAGAACAAGAATGCAACATATATCTCTCCATGCAATTAGATGACATTCGGTCAACCTGATTCACGATGGTTGCAATACTTGAAAACATGTCTCTTTGCATCTCATCAATTGCACTGTATGTTGCATTGGAGAGTTCCAAAAATTTTAGAAGAAAAAAAATGTCTGGATGCACCAATGCCCATTTCTTAGTGATTTTTATAGCATCATCTTGTCTGAAATTATCTAAAAACCTATCGGCCAGCATGCAAGGGAAAAATTGTATAATCTATTTTATAATGCAAATGAAATTTTGCAAATAATTATTCGCATAAATATAATGGAAACTCATTCTTTTGGGGCCAGATATGATGTGCAACCAATAATATAGGATATATGAAAGGTTCCACAACTACATATGTGCACCTAGTTACTTGATATCCTCTAATTTTCTATTGATCCTAGTAGAAGGGGAACATACTCTTCACACTAGCTATAGAAACATCATTGTCAATTATTTTCCATTTTGTTGTACTAGTGACACTATGGGAAATAGAGTCATAGAATTCATCAATTTTAGGATCATCATAAGGATTATATGATTGAGAAATGTCAATCATATTTACTATCTTGTCTCTAATAAGTGTTACTCTTTCCCTATTGGGAAGTGAAATAATATTTTGCAACGTATGTTCTAGCTCATCTAGAGCACGTCACAATCTCTAAATGGTATCATTATGCATCCTCTCCCTATCCTGAAGACTTTGAGAAGACCGATGTGAGGTCTTATCACTCATAGGGTGCATACTCTACTCAAATTCATGATGTTGTGAGCCACTGTAAGATGCCATGATTATATATGAAAATATATGTATCTTCATGTTCGTGCATTATACAATTTAAAAACAAGTTCAAGATTTTAAACCTAACTACATACATAGTATTGGAAACATCTAAAACATATAGCATTAGAAATATCTAGAACATATCATCTAGATGTAACATTTAATATTATGAGAAAGAATTTTAAAAGCATCTAAACATGATCTACTTTAATAGGATTGACATTTAAGCATATACACACACATTGCATAATAAAACTTTAAGATAACATATTCATTTTATCATCCATTCATAAATACAATTTTCAATTGATCCATCTAACTACACTAAAAAATAGGGGACTTGTGTATCATTGAAGATCCAAGACATATATGCTAGTCTAATATAGAGGTTTGTTGAAAGTTTTGATGTTTCATTTTTATTTGATGCAAGGAGGACCCATATTAGTTTGGGAGGACCTATATATTATTTTAGGAGGACCTATACATACACATACACACATACATATACATACACATTTGTTTCATGCATATTTTATAACCTAATGATAGATGACTACAGGACAAAGATTTAATGCATAAGTTAAATTATGATTTTTTGGAAATGAATTCTATGACATATTAGTTTAGGAGGACATAGATATATACACATTCATAGACACATGTGTTCACATGCATATACATATGAAAACATGGATTATGAATATTTTGGAGATGAATTCTATGGCATATTAGTTCAGGAGGACCTATAAATTAGTTTATGAAGACCTATAAATTAGTTTACAAAGACCTATAAATTAGTTTATGAGGACATATATATTAGTTTAGGAGGATCTATACATACACATGAATAGACACATACACACATGTACATATACATACACATTTTTAAATCACATATTTTACGATATAATCATTGATGTTAATATTGTTAAAAACTTTTGTGGTTTCATTGATGTTAACCCTAAAAATTGTTGATCAACATTATGATTTTTTTAGAGATGAATACTACATGACATATTAGTTTAGGAGGACATATACATACACATAGACACGTGCAGACATAGACATGTATACATATACATATACATATATTTCACATATTTTATAACCTAATCATAGATGTCTAAGGAACAAAGATTTAAGGTATAACTTAAATGAAAATATGGATTATTTAATTGGATCTAAATTGGTTGAGATTGGAAACATCTACAACATAAGATCTATTAGATACAAAGAGGGGGGGTGAATCAGTAATCCCTGATTCCAAATACCTAAAAAAATTTCATTGATTAACTCAATGATAGCTCGGTTAAACACGGTTCACTATTTATCAACAACAATAAATAAACTTTAACAATCAATAAAACAATCACATATAAACCATTCACAACATGTAACACTGGTATTTAATGTGGAAACCCAACTTTGGGAAAAACCACTATGGGAATTGTCACCTACTAAGAAAATGATATTTTGAAGTACACCCATTTAAGAGCCAATCTAGTTAAAGATTACAATACACACTGTTAGGTGTGACCCAGACAAGGGATTTACCTCAAATCTGTTAGGATCTTCACCCTTTTAGGAGTGGCCCTATTAGAGGGCTTCAAACACTCTTTAGAATGTTACCTTTTTCAAGGATTTTAGAATAAGACTATTAAGTCCACTCTGTTAAGAGATTTCTCTGTTACAAATGTTAATAGGCAACAGTAAATAAATTGAACTATAGGTTTGCAAATATCTATCTTTTCTTAATCAGATCCTTTGTGTTCTCTTCAATATTCACTTCAATTATTCATTATCCACTGGCTTCAACACTTCATCATATCTTTTTTTCCTTCTTAGAATCTCGCAATTCCTTCTTCACTACATCAGTCGGTTACTCTTCTTTTCATCACTTTGCCAGCTATTTGTTCATACAAATTCATCTTTTATATAGACAATTTTTACCTCTTAGTATCCTTTATTACATTTTCCTTTGATCAATCTCAGTCATCCAATTCATTTCATAAACTTATTCATTGTATCTGGATCTCGGTAACACATTTTCTTTTCACCTCAGAACTTGAACTTTTCTAGAAACTTGTTCCTTCTATTTTTCTAATTATATCTTGTTGTAGATATTCTCCTTGAATTTTCATAACTGTAGATATTTTTAACTAACTTTCCTTGTCATCATAACCCTCCAAGTCATCATAGCTAATCATTAAATGTCATTCCAATCCTTATATTTAATTCTTGTTCCTTGCTCGGTGTCCTCCATCTAAATTTTGGTTAACTTCGCTCGATGCCTAAAACTTTCCTACTTGGTTACTTGAGTTCCTTTTTCTTTACCGAGTGACCTTTCCTTTTACCTTTACCTTACCGAGTGACTTTTCCTACTCGGAAGCCAAAACATTTTAACTTACCAACTTGACAAAACTTCATTACCATGCTTTACCAACTTAACATAATCATATGTTAGATAGAAATAATTATATCAACATAATAGAATCATTTTCTGGTCTGTATTAGTTGCCCATTTATGTTCTTAAACTTCACCACATCTCACTTCTTCTTTTCCTTAACTCTTTCAACTTATATCATATACCAAATGATATGGAAACATAATATAAACCAAAAATCAATTGGTTGACATCAATGACAAGACAATAACTAATCTAACTTTTCTACTATCATTTATTCCTCTAATCTTGGTCGATCTTTATCATCATCATCAGATAATCGATCTTCAACATTACTATCAGTTATAGTAACAATCTCCCTCTTTGGCATTGATGGAAACACTAACAATATTCAGTGTTCAATTGAGGATGGTTTGTTTCACTTTCATTCATATAATGTACTCCCTCTAAGTAGTAACTTTTTCTTTGCTTGATCTATCTCCATTTACTTGATCATTTCTCTATGTGTATTAGCAGCATTCTCCTTCTTTCATATATTCTTATATTCTCCCTTTGCTCCAATAATTAATTGGTTTACTCTCCCTCTTTGACAACAATTCCAAAGAAACATATACTTCTCAAATTATACCTCAAATGTATTGATCTCTCATTTCATTACATGATCATTTTCACAACATTGGGATTCACCTAAAGAGTGAACACTAGCATCAACTCACAAAATAGATATTATAATGAGTTCCTTGAATTGAGGTAGCATGCATCTTGCCTTAGTGAGCATTAGATAGGGGAAGAAGCCCTAACTTACCTTGGAGATACTCAAAAGAATCCTTCGGTAGTGGTTTGGTAAATATGTCAGCTATCTATTCTTTAGAATTCACATACTCTAATGTCACAAGCTTATCTTGTACTTTCTCTCTCAAGTCATGATACTTAATAGATATATGCTTTGTTTTTTAATGCATCACTAGATTCTGTGATATGTTAATAGCACTGGTATTATCACAATAGATTGTAATTGGATCAATAATCTCTTCATGCATACCATCAAGCAATTGTTTGATCCACACAATGTTAGAACAATTCATAGAAGCAACAACATGTTTTGATTTGGTAGTAGATTGTGAAATACAGCTTTGTTTCTTACTTAACCATGTCACTAATCTTTCTCCTAAAAAGAAAGCTCCGCCACTAGTGCTTTTTTTGTCATCAATATTTCTTGCCCAGACATGATCAATATATAGCTTGAGATCAAAATCTCCTCCTTTTGTGTATAACAAACCAAAATATTCAGTCCCTTTCAGATATCTAAATATTATCTTTACTGTAGACATATGTGTCTCCTTTGGGTTAGCAAAAAACCTTACCACAATACCTATTGAATGTGCAATATCAAGTCTACTATGTACAATATACTATAGTTTACCAATCATGGATCAGTAAAGTGTCTCATTCACTTCCTTTATGTCCCTTTGAAAATTTACAACCAGTAGCCATCAGTGTTCCAACCGATTTTTATTCTTCCATATTGAAAGTCTTTAGGATCTCCTTGATATATTTAGATTGAGTTATGTATATCCCATCCTTAACTTGTTAAATTTGAAGTCCTATAAATAATTCAATCTCTCCAATCATAGACATCTCAAATTCCTTTCTCATCTCTTTAGCAAATGATTTAAGCATTATCTCATTTCCACCAAATATAATGTCATCAAAAAATATCTCAACAATCAAAATTTATCAGAACTATCACATTTCAAGTATAAATTATTGTTGTCACTTATCCTTTGATATCCAGTCTTAACAAAATAAGAGTTTAGCCTTTCATACCATGCTCGAGGTGTCTCCTTTAATCCATATAAAGCTTTGTGTAGTTTGCAGACCATATCCTTGTCAAAATCTTGAACAAATCCTTAAGGTTGTTCAATATACACTACTTCTTCAAGAATTCCATTCATAAATGCAAACATAACATCCATTTGATAAACTTTAAGTCCTTTATAATAAGTGTATGCAATTAATATTGTTACACCTTCTAATCTAGAAACATGGGAAAAAGTTTCACCATAGTCAATACCTTCTTCATGTGCATACCCTTTGTAGACTAACTGTGCTTTATTTCTGATCACATCTCTTTTCTCATTGAGTTTATTTCTGAAAATCCACTTTGTTCCTATCACATTCTTATCTTTAGGTCTTGGTACTAGTGACCAAGTGTTATTCTTTTCAATCTAATCAATTTCTTCTTTCATAGCATTAATCCAATCTTCATTTCCTAGTGCATCTTTGACTAATCTTGTCTCCAATTCAGAAATCAAACATGTGTTATCTCTCAACTTACTTCTTGTCATGATTCTTGCATTTTTATCTCCAATAATTATGCTCGGTGAGTGGTGTCTTCCCACATATTTTTCTAATGCAAGCTCGGTAGATTGTTCATCAGTGTTTTCATCTCTCAATAGAGGCTCATCTTGCTCATCATTTCCTTCTTGTTGCAACTCAGTTGTATCAACCAAATTACCTTCATGTACATAAACAAATCTTTTGTAATCCTCACGTTCTTTTTTTCTATCTTCTTCATTCCTTTCTGTAAATTCATCAATCCTCACATTTGCACTTTCAACAATTTTATTAGTAGCTTTGATCAAACATTTATATGATTTTCTCTTTGATGAATAACCTAGGAATATATCTTCATCTCCATTTGAGTCAAACTTTCCATTTCTAGCATCTTTTAGTATGTAACACCTACTACCAAAAAATTTAAAGTAACTTACATTCGGTGTGTGTCCATACCAGAGTTGATAGGGTGTCTTGTTGGTACCTTTCTTCAATTGTACTCAGTTGAGAGTGTAAAATGTAATGCTTATGGCTTCTCTCCAAAATTTTTGTGCAACCTTTATGTCAATTAAAAAAGTTCTAGCGCAGTCAACCATAGATCTATTCCTTCTTTCAGCTATCCAAATTTTTTGTGGAGTCCTTGGTGCATATACTTTTCTTTTGATTCCATGCTCATTGCAGAAGAAAGTAAATTCATCATAGATATATTCACCTCCTCTATTTGATCTTAAACACTTCAACTATTTACTTGTTTCATTTTCAACTGTTGCTTTATACCAGTTAAACATTTGGAATGCATCAGAATTTTTTTTAGAAACATAATAGACATCATTCTTGAATAATAATCAAAAAATATAATGAAATATTGATCTCCATAATAGCTTTGTATCTTCATAGGACCACAAAAGTCGGTATGAACCAATTCCAAAATACCATTGGTAGAATAAGATTTACTTTAAAAACTTGACTTGGTCATATTACCAATCTGACATTCTTTGCACATCACTTTATCAGGTTAGCATAGTTTTGGTAGACCTCTAACTCTATTCTTTTTACTCACTTTAATCAAGTTATCAAAATTCACATGACAGAGTCTCTTATGTCATAACCATACATCTTTAATTTTAACAAACAAGCAACTATTTGCATCAGTATCAAGATAAAATAGATTACTTTTAAATTGTCCACCAATTCCAATTAGATCTCCATCAGTACCATAAATCTTCACCTTTCTACTCTAAAATTTTAGTCAACAGCCAATATTGTTTAGATGTGCAACACTCAATAGACTATAGTTTAGTCTTTTAACCCAGTATGCATCATTACATTTCATCTTTTCATTCATTATAATGGATCATTTACCTTTCACAGGACATGAAGCATCATTTCCAAATCTGACAAGTTCTCCATCATATTCTTCTAGGCTCTCAAACTTGTCAATATCACCAGTCATATGATGTGAACATCCACTATCAATAATCCATGGGTCATTTTTCTTACATGAGAAACAAGTAATTTTTCATCATCATACTTTTCTTCATCTGAGTCTTCCTTTACTGCAACATAGACAACTTCATATCCTTCTTCAGTATCATCAGTTACACCTTCCTCGGCTAGATAGCAAGACTTCTTACCTTTGTCCTTATAATCTCTAAATCTTCAATGTCAGTTGTCTCTTTTGTCATTCTTATTATTCATATTATTTTCAGGGTCCATCTAGATACAATATGACCAATCTTATTACAATTAAAACATTTCAAAGGTAGTTTGCCTTTATACTTTCCTTTACCTCTAGGCAGTCTTTTAGCCAACAGTGCTTCCAATTCCTCTTGTTCTTTCTATTTGGTTAGAATAATGTCATATTCATTTCCATATGAATTATTGTGATTATCTCTTTCTCTTCTTTAATTTCCAATGCTCATAGATGATTTGTGTTGGGATTATAGAAAGGTGAGTTACTAAGAGGGGAGGGGTCAATCAGTAACCTCAAAAACTTTTTCAACTGAATCCTTATAACAATGTAATTTATTAACCAACTAACATGTTATCTTTTCTATCCATTCATAACATTACTAAAAATATGAAATGATTTATAATCTAACATGTAAACATCCATGAAACTTCATACATCATACACAAGTATTTTGTTATCGTAGAAATCCTTGTTAGAAGGAAAAAACTGCAGTGGGGATGACACCCACAAAGATTCACTAATTGCAGTAATAAAGTTTGTCAATTAAGGCTACAATGTTTGATCACTTCTAATGATCTTACCCTATTAGGAGTAATAAAAAGATCTATGAGGATCTATCTGGTTAAAATATTTAAGCAACATTGTTAAGTGTGCACTCGGTTAAGAGATTTACAAAAAGACTTGTTAGGTCTACTTTGTTAAGAGATTTAAGTTCTACCACAATTGTTAGAAAGTGACGATAGAATTAATTTGTATATAACAACTAAATTTGCCTGATTTTAGATATGATAAGTACTTAATTGTTATCACCTTGTTGTGATAGATTTCTTCTTTGAATTCTACTCGGTAGCCTTCTGATCTAATATTGATTCAATTCTTGAATGCTATGTCAATACTTTAACTTCACAACCCTGTCTGATCTTTAGATGTCTTTATTAGTGGCTACTTCATGTGTGGTACATGTCAAAATGATATCTTAACAGTTCTTATATCAAAAGATGTTGACCTAATTAGGGTTATGGAATCATCTAGAAAACCTAAGATCTATGATTCAAACAAATAACCTAAAACATCATTACATAGGGATCATCAATCATTAAATGATTACATATATATTTAATCTTCACCTCGATCTTTGTAAACCATTTTCTAGCTCGGTGTAAACCATTTACCTTGTATTATGTGCCATTACAAACTTTTATGTGCTTGTATTGCTCGGTATACATTTCATTCATCACTCGATAAAAAACTAATGCTCGGTATACATGAATGCTCGGTTATAACTGTGCTCAGTGCTTGGTAATCATCTAGCTCAATATGAGTGCTTGATCATGACTATGTTTGGTTACTATGATATTCTACCTTGTGCTCTGGTCGGTTACTATACATAGTGTGTTGACTGACTAACCTGTTTGCTTCCTTTACCGATTGTATGTGTAACACTAATGACAACATATAAACTAATAGATTTGAAGGTAGTTTCAATGGTCGATAGCCTAAGCTCAAATGCATTCAATTTACTAATTAAGGCTTCAAGAGTAACAATATTGTTCGGTATATATCTTAATTCTTGAATAGAAAATACTCTAATAACATACATGAAATATAGATTCCTCAATATTTTACTTACCACTTCTTCATTGGTCAAAGTTCCACTAGCACATCTGATGGCATTAACAACTTCCTTGATTCTACTATTGTATTGGGTAATATTCTCTTCATCTTTCATTCTCATTTCATCATACTTTCCTCTAAGAATATCAAACTTGGCCTTTTGTACATGTTGATCTCCTCTATATATAAGTGTAAGCTTGTCCCACATCTCTCTTGAATTCACACAATCCTTAACATCATTGAATTCAACATCGATGAGGGAAGAAGAAATCTCTATCATAACCAATTTGTGTTCCTTATTTTCTCTCATTTGATTAACTATTAGAGGTCCAGTAGGTGGTGGAGTGTAGTCATTATCCAGAAGATTTAGTGAAAATTCTTCAATCCCATAAAGATATAATCTCATCCTGCTTTTCCATGTTGAGAAACTTTCCTTGTTCAACTTAGGTACTTCTCTCCTATACATCTTTGGATCTTTTACTCAAGTCTTTTAAACTTATCTCTTCACAGTAATTAGCTCTAATACAAATTATTGGATTATAGAGAGGGGGAGTGAATCAATAATTCTTGATTCCAAATACCTAAAAAACTTTTCTCTGATTAACTCGGTGATAGCTCGGTTAAACACAGTTCACTATTTACTGACAATAGTAAATAAACTTTAAAAATCAGTAAAATAATCACATAAACCATTCACAACATGTAACACCAGTATTTAACGTGGAAACCTGGCTTTGGAAAAAACCACTGTGGGAATTGTCACCCACTAAGAAAATACTCTTCTAAAGTATGCCCGGTTAAGAGCCAATCGGATTAAATATTATAATACACATTGTTAGGTGTTACTAGGTCAAGGGATTTACCTTAGATCTGTTAGGATCTTCACCCTATTAGGAGTGGCCTTTTTAGAGGGCTTCAAACACTCTTGAGAATGTTACCTTTTTCAAGGATTTTACAATAAGACGGTTAATTCCACTCTGTTAAGAGATTTTTTTGTTACAAATATTAATAAGCAATAGTAAATAAATTGACTTGTAGATTTGCAACTATATTTTCTTAATCAAATATGTTCTGTGCTCTTCAATCTTCACTTCAATTTTTTATTATCCACTAGCTTCAACACTTCATCAAATCCTTCTTTCCCACTCAGAATCTCTTTGTTCCTTCTTTATTGCATCAGTCAGTGACTCTTCTTTTCATCACTTTGTCAGCCATTTTTTCATACAAATTCATCCTTTATATAGACAATGTTTGCCTCTTAATATCCTCTATTACATTTTCCTTTGATCAATCTCAGCCATCCAATTCATTTCATAAACTTATTCATTGTATCTGGATCTTGGTAACACATTTTCTATTCACCTCAGAACTTGAACTTTTCTAGAAACTTGTTCCTTTTGTTTTTTCCAATTAGATCTTTTTGTAGATCTTCTCCTTGATTTTTCATAACCATAGATCTTCATAACTAACTTTCCTCATCATCATAACCATCCATCTCATCATAGCTAATCATTAAATGTCATTCCAATCCTTATATTTAATTCTTGTTCCTTGCTCGGTGTCCTCCATTTGAATTTCAGTTAACTTCTCTCGGTGCCTAAAAATTTCCTTCTTGGTGCCTTGAGATCCTTTTTCTTTACCAAGTGACCTTTCCTTTTACCTTTACCTTACCGAGTGACTTTTCTTTCTTGGTAGCCAAAACATTTTAACCTACCAACTTGATAAAACTACATTACCATGCTTTACTGACTTAACATAATCATATGTTAGATAGAAAATAATTATATCAACATAGTCTAATCATTGTCTGATTTGTATCAGTTTCCTATTTATGTTCTTCAACTTCAAAAAATCTCATTTATTCTTCTCCTTAACTCCTTCAACTTATATCATATATCATGTATTCATCTAATCTCGGTCGGTATTCATCATCATCATCATATAATCAATCTTCAACATTACTATTGTACACACTAAGATGTGCACTTCTCTAAATCATTGCTTCCAAGAGAATCCATGGATTGGAAACCTTGAGAAATCGATTTAGAGCTCCCTAGGCATGGAGTGCAAGGGTGTTTAAGAATGCTCTCAGCTAGAGCTATTAAGCCAATAACCTTGCTATTAAACCATGCAATGGGAGATTCAAATGAAGACAAGGGCAAGAATGCCAATATCCTCAAGAATCAAATGAAATGCAATGCAAGCTAGATTAAGATGAATATGCAAGCTAAACTATGGAAATGAAAGAACAAGTATTACAAAGCCTCCTAATTAAGCTAGATGAAGTAATCTAAAGCATAAAGGAAACTAAGCTAAATATGAAGCTATGAATGCCATGATAAATGAAACTAGAATAACATGTAGATGCAAAAGCCAGGAATGCTCCAAATCTTCAAAAGCTCCAAAGTGACCTAGAAAACCTGCAGCATAACATTAGCATAAAAAGTTGGGGATCTAGAATGAAGAAGAGAGCTCTCCTTTTAAAGGAATTGAAAAGGAATGGACTATGGAGATTAAGAGGAAAAAGATTTAATCAATGGTGGAGCATCAAAGAGGAGCAATCCATGTGCACAAATATCCTCCAATGAGAAAATAAGAGTTGACTTTTGTGTCCATATGAGACAAAAAGTGTTTTTTCCCTTTTTATAAAATAAGAATAATGCTTTATTTGTGCAACTTAGGATAAGAGGAAAAGTGGGGGGCTTTTTATTTATTAAAAAGGGAGGAAATTCCTTTTAAATAAATAAAGACTTAGGATAAGATGGTTAGCCCATAGAAAATAATCGAATAAATGATGGAACTAGGATTTGATCAAGAATAAGCAATTGATGATTTTAGCAAAGGGGCTAATAGTCTAGGTGACCATTTTTAGGTGTATACAACTATCAGTTATAGTAACATGGTCTACATGTAACATTTGTGATTATGAGAAAGAATTTTAAAAGAATCTAAACATGATGCTTTAATAGGAATGACATTTAAAAGCATATACACACACATAGCACATAATAAAATGAGATAAGATAATATATTTATTTTATTATCCAGTCGTGAATAGATTTTCAAATTGATCCATCTAGCTACACTAAATAATAGGGGAATCATGTATCATTCAAGATCCAAGACATATGTCAGTCTAATCTAGAGGTTTCTCAAGTTTTAATGTTTGGTTTGTGTTTGATTCAAGGAGTACCTATATTAGTTTAGGACCTATACATGCACATGCATAGACACATAGATACACATACACACATACATACACATATACACACACATTCTTACACATACGCATAGATACATACATACACACACACACACATATATATATATACGTCCATACCTTAAGAAAAACATACATATTACATGTGCATACATACATACACACTTGTGTGTGTGTGTGTATGTGTGTATGTATGTATGTACGTATGTGTATATGTATGTATGTGTGTATGTGTGTGTGTACATTTATGGGTATATGTATGTACATGTATGTGTATAGTACATGTATATATGTGTGTAGGTGGAAAATGGTGAGAAACACTAGGATATATAATCATTTACCAAATTCCTTAGGGGCTCTATACATTAGGAATACAAACCCACCCTTAAACAAATCTAATTAGCACAACCAAAAATATGAATGGGTGCTAATGCAAGATATATGAAAAAGGAGGTATTTGAATTCCTTAAGTAGAATATGATGTAATGATAATGTATTAGAGTAAATAGAAAGGAAATGATAAAAAATCTGATCTATGAAAGTAAAAGACAAAAACTGAAAGAATATGAGTACCTTGAAACCAAATAGGGAGATTTGAAATTTGGATCAAAATTTGATTATTGTTGAAATGTCAAAATCTAAATTGTAACTCCAGATCTAAGAACCTAGAATATGTAGCTATCTATCATGAAATTTTCATCCAAAAAGTGTAGGGATAAGTTGAGATTTTAGGGACAAATTGACAGGTCAACTTGTTCCCAACAACTCCAAATCTGATAAAATTTTCTTGGTTCATGCAATTGTGTATGTTCTTCCCATATCTGAACATGCAACTCCATAACCTATTATTGTACATAGAAAAGAAGGGGAAAAGATTGTGCAAAGGGGTTTTCCTTGGTCAAACCCCTTATTAGGAATCAACCTTGAAATTGAATTGAAATTGCATAAAGGAAATTAATGTAAACAAGATAAATGTTAGATTCACCTTGCATGAAAAAACCTCATGAATGAATGTAGTAATGGCTCAAATTCATGAAGATTCTTGAATGTATCGATCTTGAAATGAGATGTAGAATAAAGGATTCCTTCACAAATGTATGGATCTACACTTGACAATCCTAGATCTTGAATGTGTGTACACTTGACAACTACTTGAAGAAGGAGAGAGAAGGAAGAATGGATGTGTGGATCTTCTTTCTTGAATTGAGAATTCCTCTACTTGGCCATCATGGGAGAGAAACTTGCATCAATTGGATAATATTGCCTTTTCTTGAATGGATCTTAAAGAATTGGAGACTTGGAGATCTTGAAATGGATGCTTTCCTTCAAATCTTGAATCCAAATCCTCAATTATAACTTGCACTTGATTTGATATTGCTTGCATATGATTAATAGAGCTTTCTTGCATAAGGTTTTTTATTGTAAAATGAGAGGAGTAGAGGTCCTTTAATACTCATTTTAGGATTCAATTTTGATCCAAGCTAACAACAAATCTAGACCTTGGAAAAAAACCCCACCATTGGACCCTGGGCCAAATCTGGGCTCAAAAGCCTAGGGACAAGTTGGCCAGTCGACTTGTATTAGGGAAAATCACCTCAAAAATTGTCAGGATATTGAGGAGTGTGATGAGATGTAGGAGGAGATAATGCATATTGGTTGGATCAAGAATAACAAATATTCAGACCTCGAATCACCAAAATTGGGTCTAATAGATCCTAGAACCTCCAATTATGGGTGCTAACTTTTTAGGATGATACATTTAGCCCTCTCTTTAGTGGGAGTATGAGACAAGATCATTCTCATGTTAAATTAAATCGAATGCATAAGGATGATCTCATAAAGGTCAAGGAGACAAAGAAACCTCAAGCCCCCAAGTCTTCATCAAATCTAAAACCAAGATAAGAGAGGCATCACTTTTGAGAGAGAGAGAGAGAGAGATTGTCTTACTATGATCCACACAAAGGAAAGTATCACAAAGATGGAATTGAAAGGTCTAGCAATATGTGTTATGCTAGTCAATCCATAAAAAAGGAGCATGCCTTAAGGAAATCATTGTCTCCATGAGTGACCTGAAAAAGGAATGATCAAACCTAAAAAAATATTGTTTTCATAAGGATCAAAGAAAAAGGATCAGGCCTTAAGGAAAGTTTGTTTATGTTAAGGGATCTAATGAAAAAGGTCAAACACAAGGAAAGCATTGTCTCCTCGGTCATCCATAAGAGAGAGATATATTGCATGAAATCATTGTGTATGTGTGTGCAAAATATGAAACACGAAGCGGAGTGTTTACCCCCATGCTAAAAAGATTGCAAAGGCCTTAACATGAGTAATGGTTTTAATGGAGCATCTAAAAACCCTCAAGAGATTTTTCCATTGTGAGATGCCCTCTTTCATAGGGGAAATATTTGCAAGACTAGGAATGGGAAATTAGTAGCAAAGAAATCAATCA
Source organism: Chamaecyparis obtusa (assembly GCA_027943335.1). Lineage (NCBI taxonomy): Eukaryota > Viridiplantae > Streptophyta > Pinopsida > Cupressales > Cupressaceae > Chamaecyparis > Chamaecyparis obtusa. The sequence goes on from BSBK01007457.1 coordinate 446,602, forward strand.
ATTAAACTACTAAAAACATGAAACCCTACAGAACAACAAAAAATAAGCATTGCAATCATAAATGAATTAAACTAAATATCAAATAAAATTGAATGATGCCAAGTGCTTTTGTTGCTTCTCTGCACTCTTGTTGAGGTGGCAATAAGTGTTGATTCAGGCAACACCTAGACTCAAAGATTTGAGAAATGATAATGATTACAATAAACTAGAAATGGAACCTACATAAATGATTCAAAACTCAAAAGATGGGCCTTCCAATGTGAGAGAAGGGGGTTTATATAGATTTTTGAATTTTGATGAACGATCAAGATCGATTCTAGGAAAATGGAATGAAAGGAGAAGGATTTGGGTAACCTTCCAAAATTGAAGATTTGTTTCCAATTCAAACTTAAAAGTAGAGAGTTCATTTAGGAAATAAAAGATGAGATAAAGATTGAGAAGATTTTTTATTTTCAAGAGATAGGAATTTATAAAATGCATTTTTGAGAAAAGAATTGATTTTTTCATTTTGAAATAATTTTTTATTTTAAGAATTTTGAGATTTCGCAATTTATTTTTTTTTCAATATATGAGAGATATTAGATTTTCAAAATTTTGGTTTTTTTATTTATGAGAGATTTTAGAATTTTGTTTTCCTCATTTTTTTTTATTTTTGAAGATTTAAATTGAATTAAAAATTCAATTTATGAGAATGATAAAATTAATATGAAATTAATCAGAATCAGCTAGAATAAAATTAATTGTAAATTGAAGTGGAATTAAATTAATTTAATTAGGAAGAATAATTAGATAATTTAAATAATTAAATGATAATTATTTAAACTATAGGACTATAGAAATCAAATTTAATTAATCAATGAAGACCAATTAATTAAGGTTAATTTATTAAATAATATTAATTATTAATTAATATTTAAGAGGATGATTAAGTGATGAAGGGATTGGTTTTATAGAGGAAATAAGGTGATTAATTAGCTATTAAAGAACCATTAATTAATAGAGGAATAATGTGAGCTCACAAGTATGTCCATTTTGGGTGTCTACATTTGCTCCTCTTTGATACAATGTGATTTTGAGCATTGTGTCCAAGATATCTGATTAGGTCCTACCCTAGCATGCCCCAGCAATAGCAAGTGGATTTATGCCCCCTCAACAAATCAAGCAAAAAATGCACCGAATAAGCATTAATTTGTTGACAACATGAAATATTGCGCATGGGATTAAATGGAGTGAAAAATGAATTAGCGATTGGCAAGATATAGCAAAATCTAGAGAATCGATGAGCTTAATGCAATTGAGATAGGTGATGATTTTGAGTTGCTATCAAATATTTTCAATGATATCATCATCGCGCCTTATTTTGAAAAGAAAAATATTTGAATGCACCCAAATATTGACCATCTAGATACCACTATGATCTTTGTAAAAAAAAAGAATATAACAGACAAGGAATGTTTCACTCCATCCTAAGGTTCATAAGCTTGGAGTCAAGATATGTGTGTCGTATCATATTCAAATGCATCTATTTCAATATATATTGTAATTAGATACTTGATAGATATGTGAAGGATCTTATCGCAGACACCCTAGGTACAGTTTCCCCATAACTTCATTGAAACACTCCACAAATAGTAAATAAAGAATACAAGATTATGATCCATCTGTTGGAAATATAAGTGGGAAAGTAATACTGAGAGGGGGGGGGGGCGGTGAATCAGATATTACCTACTTTAACCTTTTCATTCTGATAAAACTTTATGCATGACATAAACAAAACTTGATCATTGTAAGCAACTAAACATATTAAGCAGCATACATGAAATCACTCATAACACCATAATTTTGGTAACCCAGAAACTCTTGAAAGGTAAAACTGGGGTGGGGATGACACCCACAAATCTTGACTACTGCAGTAATAAGTTTTTCCTGTTAAGGCTTACAAAATGTGATCAATTCATGATCTACCCTGTGAAAGGTCTACTCTGTTAAAAGCTTAAAGACTTATACAGTCTACCTTGTTAAAGGATTTATAAACTTACAACAAAGTAAGCACTCTGTAAAGAGATTACATAAAGTCTATTAAGACTACTCGGTTAAGAGATTTACCCTAATACACTAGTTAAAATGTCTCAGGTACTTGATCTTTTAGTTTGCACTTGTATGCAGATTACAGATCTCCTCTTTATTGTATATTAGTGATCTCTTATATCTAATCTTTCTTGATTTTGTCCTTTCACTGCTTTGCTTGGTCACTGGACTCTGTTTGAATACTTGACTATTCTGAATATACCTCTCTGATCATTCTCTCATACTCATAGTATTCATTCGATCTCAATATCTCTTTTTTCTTTCTGATTCACACACTTCTCTTGGTTTAGATCTTGACCTTATATAATAACCAAAACATCTTAATGATTCAAGATCTACGGTTCAGATTTATTTCTATTGCCTCTTAAGCTATACAATTTTCTGATTGGCTCTAGGTATTACATAGGGATCAATGATTATAAGATGGATGTGTAATTACCTCTATAATTACCTTATCAAACAAAATACAAAACACCACTATCACCAAAAATGGTTTATCTCGATCATTGTGCCATTTCAAACTTATATGTCATTCCTAGCTAACTCAAAAAAAGTTATTCCTGGTACTCGGCATTAACTGTACTTGGCATCTATTAATATTCTCTGTCACTCGGTAATCATTGTATATGTAACTCAGCAAAAACTATACTCGGCATAATACAAACACATAGTGACCATGACTTTACTCAGCAGTATTACTACTTGGTAAGTATACAATACATAACTCGGCCTTAACAAAATGAGTCGATCGCAGTGATGACTGACCATCATTGCCTAGATATATGACTAAGTGTGAAGCACTAATGGTTAACAAAACTATAGAGATCTACAATCTCCCCCTTTGACATTAGTGGCGAAAACACTTTGTCATGACATTTGTACTTACAATTATAAAAGTATGTTTGTACTAGCCTAATACTCCCCCTGAGATATATATACATTCAAAAATTTTGAAAAGTTTTGTTACCTATCCCTATTTTTTCCTTGTCCTTACTCATGTCATTATGATTCCCCCTTGTTTTTGACACAATGAATCTCTTCATCAGTAGGTAGCTCCAAAAATTTCTCTAGAAAAGGTTTATGCAGCACCATGATCATGTAGAGTGCATTCACCCTAGCTATTGAAGCAATGTTTAAAACTTTTGTCTACACTTCTAGATCAGCAGCTAAACTGATGAGGCTCTTGGCTGTGGACAAATGTGGATTACTCTGCGTTAATTCTTTAGCCTTTGCTAACTTTCTCTGTATGGCCTCCAAATGAGGTGTCAAAATTGTTTGGATAGAGAGTAGGTGAGAATGAATCTTGCCATCATTAGCCATCAGCTTGGCTAACTTACCTTGGGTTTGCATGATTTTGACATAATGTGTTGCATTGGTGTCTGCATCCAAGCTCAGGGATTGACTTGTAGCCTTAATTTATTGTTTTAGAGTATCAACCAGTCGTTGATTCTCATGAGTGAATAGTTCAACATTACAGATTTTGGCCAATAGAGACTGTCCATTCACAACTAACTCTTTGGTTTCCTTTACCAAAGTAAACAGCTCAACCTATTTTACTGCTATCTCGGCAGATACTTTCTCGAGCACTTTGGTCTCAAACTTCCATTCTGACCACTCAAATAACTTATCAGTTGCACAGCTAACTTCATTATTTACTTTTTGAACAATGTGTACAAGTTGTTCCAATATGGAGGTGGAACTATTTACATCTGATAAGTCATAAACTTCATTAAATATATCTTTTGTTTCATAAAGGACTTGTTTCTATTGATGTTCCCTTCGGAGTTGTGCTTGCCTACTTTTCCTCATCAGCAAATCCTTCAATATCTACATTTTCTCATAAGAGAGGTTATCAGTATCCCATTTAGGAATAATAATGACCTCATCAATTGTTACCTCAGCTTGCTCCTTCTGTGCTCTCGGTGGGGTGCTTCCACTCGGCATCTATACAAGAGCTTTTATTACCTCTTGCTCCTTTGGCTCTTTCTCCTCAATGGATTTTCCTTTGATATTTGCTTCTCCTTTCCCCTTATCCTTGGCATGAGGACTAACAGCTTGTCCATCTAACTTATCTCCTTGTTCTTCTTTGTTGTTATCTTCCATAGGAGGACTTTGGAATTTGCCTTCTGCTTTGTCCTCTTCCTCGGTAGATGTAGATTGAGTTAGTGGTACCAACTGTATGGGTTCCTCGGTAAGGCTTGTACCAACTAACTTGTCAATAGTAGCAAGTTCAGGTAAATTAGGATTCACACAATAGATTGCGTGCCAGTAATTGTTGGATAATCCATGACCTATAAAAGTACAATGTTACTACCTAGAAAGGGTATATCATTTGCTTTCATATTCTTTAAATCAGCCTCAGTCAAAAATGAATTCTTGATGCGACTCTCCTTTGTTATGTCAACAATGTGAACCTCAGATGTTTCCTATGCTTTCACTTCCTTAGGAGTTCCAGTCTCCATTTTATTTTGTTTGATTTTAGGTTCAACAACTTTTGAAGTACTAGCATCCTTTCCTTCATCCTTGTCGATCAACAATCCAAACACTATCTTCCAGATTTTGATACTTTCTTGTACAACATCCTCAACCTTGTGTTGAAGAATTAGATAAGCTCTAATTTTGGGATCAAACTTACCTCTGTATTGTTCAATTATATTTTTGATGTTGGCAGGGGTGAAATTGGACTCAACTTGTGCTAATGTACTCTCCCTTATTTCCTTTTCTATTTGCAGAGCATATTCCCATTTCTATGCAACCCTATTGCATAATTCCTTGGGAATTCTATTTTCAATTTGAATTGGAAACATCTTGAAAGTGCACAACATTTCAAGAATAGCATCTTCTACTTTCTTTTTATCTCCAATGCTCATGTTCCCAAATTTTAATCTTTTCAACTCATCCACTGCTACAGAGCTAGTAATCTTATGACATAATTCATCAACAGTGAGTTGTTGTGTACCCTGTTGTGTAACCTTCCTCTTTACTTCTTCATCACTTTTGCTTTCTTCATCATTGTCTTGTGCTAGAACAAGTTTCCTTCTAGGCCTCTTCATAACCTTATTCATCACTACCTTAGGTAGTGTGGGTTTTTGCTTAGCAGATGCAGGTGGCATCTTAGGAGTCTCGGCAGTAGTTCTTCTACTTCTAGGCCTAAGTGTTGGTGTTGATGACACTTTAGGTTTCAACATTATTTTCTTAGCCGGGGACTCGACAATTACTGGTTTCTTCTCTTTCTCTTCTTCTTCTTCACTACCACTAGTTTTACTCTATTCATCTTCTCCCAATCCTTGGGTCAACTCTAGTGATGCATCCTTCTCAAATTCTTTGACATAATTTTCCAAATTCTTCACTATTTTCTTTATTTTCCTCTCTATGGTGGCAGCCAATAATCCCAAAGAGATCTTGGATTTAGCTTTAGCAAATGTTCCAAAGTAATGTGCTTTATTATCAATTTCTTCAGCTAAGAGGGTTGTGATTGCAACAGTAGCTTAATCTATGTTAAGTTCATAGGGTAATGGCATTAACCATGAAACCCTAGGTAGGACTGCCTATGCATAAGTAAAATCTGTGTCTACTAGAAAAAATATATCCTTGCTGTATTTTTCAATCAAAGACACTGGGACTCTAGTCCTATTTCTCATCTTCTTTTTAAACTCAATAAAATAGTTATCCATTATTCCTTCAAAATCATCTCCAATATGATTTATAAATTCATTGATTTGAATAGTGATGGGTTTCTTCTTGTCCCATGTAACATCTCCATGTGTAGGAAAACTCTTCTTGGCATAAAAGAACAAACAAATCAGTACGGAACTGAACTTACACATAGAATTCTTCGTTGTCCGGATGGAGTTCAAGTTCTCGACAAGTTTAGTCAGCTAGAGCTTGGCAAGGTCATACATGTGTCCTTTCTTGATTATCTTCCATGCCTGGTCCACTGCCATACAGGGGACGTTGTCCAACTGACTAGATTGATAGAACTTGTGCGAGATGACTCTAATAGAAAAGTCAATTTTTGGATCAATTATGGTGGAAATTGTCATTCCTCGTTTGTTCCAAACTACCTGAGTGTTAGCTTGAATATCTTCCTTATTTGCACATTTCATCATTCTTTTTCCTTCAATTGTAGGGTAACCAGTGACTTTATGTATCATTTCCTTTGTAATCTTCACTAGTTTGTCTTCCAGCCATAAATGCATGTCGTGTACTCGACTCAAAATGATCTTTATCCATTCCACTTTAAAATTTTGTAGGAAATCTAGGGCATGCACTAACCCTTGATTGGCAACAACCTTATGTTCTGGCTTCAACACTCTGTTGACACATAGTTTATCATAAGCTTCCTTGATCTCATAATCACCAATTTCTCCAATTTTACACATGTAGCAAGACCTAACATCATTCATTAATAACACATTCTCTGGAATGGAAGATAGGGCTCTATTTAAATCTCCTTTAATTGCACTCTTTGACATTGCCTTGAATACCTTCGGCTTGCAAACTTCATTCCTTACTAATTGCACATTAAAAACTTCCATTCCTTATTTCTTGACTGGTGAAGATGATGATGATGCCATTTTAAACAATAATTTTTTTTTAAAAATGAATATTTACTTGGTAGAGTACCTTTTTTGTCAATAACCCTATAGATAGATTTTGCCGACGGCACATTGAGAAAATTCAGAATCACCTTTCTTAAACTAGTTTCACAAACTCTGAATCACTCTCTAAAATCTCAAATAGCTTGGTGAAATAAAATTAATGGCAACTTTCCACTTTATAGAATCTAAAAAATAGAATTAGGGCCTCATAAATGCTCCATACAGGTTTTGGTGGCATACAGCTGTCTTGGCAAACTCACAAGCTCGGTTGATATAACCGTTGTGATACAGCTCAGCATATATAGCATTTCAGCCATAGCAGGTGCTCAGCATACATTGATAGCTCGGTCAAGACACTAATGCTTGGCATCAAAATGAAATTCTCTATTTTGCTCAGATATGTCCTAATGCATCTTTATCTATGCAGATATGGACTTTTGCTCAATTCTATGTTAGGAACTAATGAAAAATAAGACTTTGCAAGACTCGGTTCCAAACATACCTTCCATGCTTAATTAGAAGAGGTGTGATCACCTGATCCATTGGATTGGGTGACCGCATATGTGCTAGCTTCACTTGAGTTTTTTTCTTCTTTCTTCCTCCATGTCTTTTCCATCTAATTCTTCAATTTCTCACAGATATCTTCATTTTGGTTATTATCATTGCTCGGCATGGGTGATCTACAATCTTTCTTTAAGTGATCGACCTTATTACATTTGTAACAGACCATGCTTCCATTCATCTAGCTTTTAGATTTGCCTCTAAAATGAGTCTTCATGCAATTTGCCCCGATGTGTCCATATTTACCACAATAATGGCAATTATACCAAGTGTTGTAATCCCAATTGTATAAGTTGTGCTTTTTGATTGGCTTGGTTTGTTCATTTGATGACCACCTAAGTCTAGATCTAAATTCAAATGCTTTGTGCCCATATTTTTGACAATTGAAACAACTTCCTTGAAACTTAGGTGAGGTGGTTGAATTGCTAGCCTTAGATCTACATTCATGTGCTTGATGTCCATGTTCTTGCAGTTAAAACAATGTCCATTAAACTTAGGTTTAGAATCAGACTTACCATGTTTACTTCTGCATATGTTGGTTGTATGTCCTGGCTTTCCACAATGATGACATGTGGGCTTGGTGTTCTTTGGTTTAGCAATCTTCTGTTCTCCATTCTTTGATGATTCTCCTTCTTCAGTAGATGAATGTTCATTCAGTCCAAGTCCAGATCTATCACCAGATCTTCTAGGTGATCTTAACAGCTCTTCAAAATATTTTGCAGCTTCATTGGGTTTGTTCATCCTTTCATTGATTTCTTTTTCAGTTATCAATTCATGTTTCAACTGATCATTTTTAGACCTTAGTTGATTGATTTCCATATCTTTCCTGCCCAATTCCTGATTAACCAGCAGTAATTGATTTACCATATCTAGTTGATTATTAGTCAACCTTTGCATGTCACTTGTTCTGTCATCTAGCCTGATTACAATTTGTCTTTTGTCTTCTTCAGCCATTGCCTTATCATCTTCAGCTTTCTTTTTCTGTTCCACTAATTCACAAAGTCTGACAGATTGAATTTCTTGTTCTCTCTTTAGATTTCTGATGTCATCATTTAGTATGGTATTTTTCTCTAGGAGTTCTTTTATAGCTTTATCACTCTCGGTAGAGTTACCATTGTCAAATAGTCTAAAGATGTCTTCTTCTTTGTACTGTGGCTCATTTTGTTGAATTGCAATCTCTCTTCTCTTGCTCAAGGATTTCTTCAATTCCCTTCTGGCTGCTTCCAGTTGTTTTAATGCTAGTTGTACTTCAATCTTTTGATTCTCTATGATCTTCCCCAGTTTATAAGCTTCCATTTTAAGATCTTTTTCCTCAAGTGGTTAGACTTCCTTAAGAGAAACCTTGCTGCTCTAATACCAATTGTTGGAAATATAAGTGGGAAAGTAATACTGAGAGGGGGGGGTGAATCAGATATTACCTACTTTAACCTTTTCAATCTGATAAAACTTTATGCATGACATAAACAAAACTTGATCATTGTAAGCAACTAAACATATTAAGCAGCATACATGAAATCACTCATAACACCATAATTTTGGTAACCCAGAAACCCTTGAAAGGTAAAATTGGGGTGGGGATGACACCCACAAATCTTCACTACTGCAATAATAAGTTTTGCATGTTAAGGCTTACAAAATGTGATCAATTCATGATCTACCCTATGAAAGGTTTGCTTTGTTAAAAGCTAAAAGACTTATACAGTCTACCTTGTTAAAGGATTTATAAACTTACAACAAAGTAAGCACTCGGTAAAGAGATTACATAAAGTCTATTAAGACTACTCGGTTAAGAGATTTACCCTAATACACTAGTTAAAATGTCTCAGTACCTGATATTTCAATTTGCACTTGTATGCAGATTACAGATCTCCTCTTTACTATATATTAGTGATCTCTTCTATCTGATCTTTCTTGATTCTATCCTTTCACTGCTTAGCTCAGTCACTGGACTCTTTCTGAATACTTGACTATTCTAAATATACCTCTGATCATTCTCTCATACTCATAGTATTCATTCGACCTTAATATCTCTTTTTTCTTTCTGATTCACACACTTCTCTTGGTTTAGATCTTGACCTTATATAATAACCAAAACATCTTAATGATTCAAGATCTACGGTTCAGATTTATTTCTATTGTCGCTTAAGCTATACAATTTTCTGATTGGCTCTAGGTATTACATAGGGATCAATGATTATAAGATGGATGTGTAATTACCTCTGTAATTACCTTAACAAACAAAATAAAAAACACCACTATCACCAAAAATGGTTTACCTTGATCATTGTGCCATTTCAAACTTATATGTCATTCCTGGCTAAGTCGGAAAAAGTTATTCCTGGTACTCAACATTAACCGTACTCAACATCTATTAATCTTCTCTGTCACTCGGTAGTCATTGTATATGTAACTCGGCAAAAACTATACTCGGCATAATACAAACACATAGTGACCATGACTTTACTCGGCAGTATTACTGCTCGGTAAGTATACAATACATAACTCATCCTTTACAAAATGACTCAGTCACAGTGACGACCGACCATCATTGCCTAGATATATGACTAAGTGTGAAGCACTAATGGTCAACAAAAATATAGATATCTACACCATCATGGCCACTCTCACCACTCAATGGTATCCTTGAGGAGAATAGGAACACAGTCACAAAAGATAAATTAAGGATAGACTAACATGACTGACTTTTTCAATAGCCTTACTGATCATTATTTGTATTGATGTGGATGTTTGATGTGGATATGTCTGGTTCATAAATAGACTACCTGTATAAGACCGATCTATCTGGTTTTGAATGTATTTGTCACTATATAAGATAAATGATTGATTGATTTAATTGATGACAAATTGGATTGTTGATAAAGACATATTATATGATTCCATTGTCAATTTATGAAGCTCATAGTTTTGATATGAGTTTAGATGTTTGATCATCACTTTTTGCTTATCATGATAGAGATGATTTATTGCAAGGATTTTTTGACATGTTTTGATTTTTTTGATTGGTTGTTTTTAAGGACATTTTGTAATATTTTTGGTCCATCAAAAGGTATGTATATTTGGACTCAAGGTATGTGTGGTATGTCACATACCTAATAGGTATATGAAGGCTCTTATCATAGACACCCCAAACATGGTCATACTAGATGAATGTTTTAATTGTTTTATGATTTTTAGGATTGCTTCAGGATCTTTTATGATGTTTTTTATCATTTTTTCAAAACTTCATGTGAATGTTTTGGATTTTTGATGGACTTTATTTGAATGTTTTTGGATTTTTTTCAGGACTTTATCTGGATGTTGTTGAGTTTTTTTCAGGACTTCATTTGAATGTTTATGGATTTTTTTAGGACTTTTGACATTTTCTCAAGAAAGATTTATTAAATTTCCTCCAGTGTCTACCAAGGAAAGGAAATTATGGATTGATGGTTGGGTTGGTAGATGGATGAAGGAAAAAGGTCACTTAGTATGTCTTGAAGTTGTTTTAATACCAAGGATTATCCACATAATAGGATAACATGTTTTTCCAAGCTAGGGGAATGACAAGATAGGGTAATGATACTTTTTGCACTTGATGGCATGTGATGCATAGAAATGGACATGTCAAGAGGCTTTTTGGAAATATGTTTTACATTTTTATGTCCTTATGTTATAGCATGACCAAGAAAGGGATTTGGATAGGATAATGATAGGACATGAATAAGGAAAGCAAGATTAGGAATGAATATGGAGAAGGGATATGGATTAAAGGATGTGATAAGATAGGAAATATGGACCAAAGGGATGTGGATAAGATAAGGGATGTGGGTTGAAGGTTGTGATAACATGAAGCAGATAGGACATGTGATGCTTCTAGGAAGGTCCCTAGCCTTATCAAGATCAAAGTTGGGAAAAAAGGGAATATGGATGTTGATAAGATAAGCGATATGAGGGACATAGGATAATTGAGGAAGTGAAAGGGATACAAAATGATAGGAAAATATGGATGAAATTGTAGATCCCTACTATTTTTTTGTCTATTAGTGTCTTACACTTAGTCATTATCTAGGAAATGTTGGTCGGTCATCACTGTGACCGAGTCATCATGTATAGGTTGAGTCATATAATGTACATTTACCGAGCAGCAGTCACTACCGAGTAAACCTATGGTCACTGAGTACTTTTGTATTAGCTAAGTGATTTTTTGTCGAGTTGTGTAAAGAAGACAATTTCGAGCATCAAAGTATAAAGAAAAATGAATGCTAAGTGCCAGAATAATCAAATGTCAAGCAAGCCAGAATTAACATATGTGTTTGTTATGGAGCAAGCACCGAGGTAAAAGATTTTGGCCGACATTCATATTTTGTTTACTATTTTTTGAGGAAATCACGAAGGTATTATGCTTCTATTTTGTAATCATTGATCCCTATGCAACACTTGGAGCCAATTAGAATTAGGGAAAGGTTAAGTGGCAAAATGAGTTAATCTAGATCGTAGATCTCAAAACTTGGAGAAATTTGGTTGTCTATATAAGATGAGATTTGAACCCTAATAAGTGTGGATTTGTGTGGATGTAAAAGGAAAGAGAGAATATCTTAAGATGAGTGAAGTATTCTGATAGAGTTCAGTGACTGAGTGAAATAGAGTAAAGTAGTGAAGGACAGAACAGAGATAAACTTGATAGATAAGATCAAATCAATACTGGAAGGAGAAGATCTATAATCAGCATACAAGTGAAGACCGAAGGATCAAGTACTGAGACATTCTAAAAAGTGTATAAGGGTAAATCTCTTAACATAGTGGTTTTAACCAACCTTATGTAATCTCTTAACCAAGTGATTACTTAGTTGTAAGTTTTAAATCCTTTTGCAAGGTAGATTGTATAAGTCTTTTAGCTCTTAATAGGGCAGACCCCTCACAAGGTAGATCATAATTTGTGATCAAATTTGTAGCCCTAAAAATCAAACTTTATACTACAGTAGTGAAGATTTGTGGGTGTCATCTCCACCCTAGTTTTACCTTTCTAGGGTTTTTGGGTAACCAAGTTATTGTGTTATGAGTACTTTCATGAATGATGTTTAGTTTATTAGTTTCATTACATTGATGAAGTCTGTAATATTTATATGCAAGTTTTTAGTAATGTTAAAATGGATTAATAAGTGATATCTGATTCACCCCCCCCCCTCTCAGCATCGTATTTCCCAATAGATTTCCAACAATTGGTATCAGAGCTGTAGGGTTTCTTATATAAAGTCTAACCACTTGAAGATAAATATCTTGAGATGGAGGTTTATAAGTTGGGAAAAATTATAAGGAATCAGAAGATTGATGTTTAGCTTGCATTACAACAACTTGAAGCAGCCAGAGGATAACTAAAAAGATCCTTAAGTAGAAGAAGAGAAATTGCTATTCAGCAAAATGAATCACAATATCAAGAAGAAAATACCACTAGATTATTTGATAATGGGAACTCTGCAAAAAGTGACAAAGCCATAAAAGAGCTACTCAAGAAAATTAACATACTAAATGAAGACATTAGAAATCTAAAGAGAGAACAAGAAATTCAATCTGTCAGACTCTGTGAAGTAGTTGAACAGAAAAAGAAAGTTGAAGAAGACTGGACAATGGTTGAAGAAGACAAAAGACAAATATCAATGAGACTTGATGAAAGGACAAGTGAAATGTAGAGGTTGACTAACAATCAACTAGACATGGTAAATCAACTGCTACTGGTTAATCAAGAATTGGGTAGGAAAGATGTGGAAATCACCAATCTGAGATCAAAAAATAATCAACTAAGGAATGAACTGAGATCTGAAAAGGAAATAAATGAAAGGATGAACAAACCAAATGAAGTTTCAAGATACTTTGAAGAATTGTTAAGGTCACCTAGAAGATCTAGTGATAGATCTAGACTTGGACTAAATGAGCAATTGTCATCCACTGAGGAAGGAGAATCATCAAAAAGTGGAGAGCAAAGGAATGATAAACCAAAGAACAACAAGCCTACATGCCATCACTGTGAAAAGCCAGGACATACAACTAATGTCTATAGAAGTAAACATGGTAAGTCTGATCCTAAACCTAAATTTAATGGACAATGTTTTAACTGTAAGAAATTTGGACATTAGGCACAAGAATGCAGGTCTAAGGTTAGCAATCCACCTATCTCACCAAAATTTCAAGGACACCGTTTCAAATGTCATAAGTATGGACATAGAGCATTTGAATGTAGATCTAAACCTAAAAGGTCATCAAATGAATAGACTAAGTCACCTACGAAGGGTAACTCATACAACTAGGAATATAACACTTGGTACAATTGTCATTATTATGGAAAATATGGGCACATTGGAGAAAATTGTCTAAAGACTCATTTCAGAGGGAAATCTAAAAGTTGGATGAATGGAAGTATGATATGCTACAAATGTAACAAGATAGGTCATCTAAAGAAAGACTATAGATCACCCATACCGAGAAGTGATCAAATCAAGAATGAAGATATCATTGAGAAATTGAGAAATTAGATGAACAAAACATGGAAGAAGAAAGAAGGAAGCACTAGTGAAGCCTGTGCACCTGAGGTCACCCAATCCAATAGAGCAGGTGATCACACTACTTCAAACTAAGAAAAGTAGGTATGTATGGAATTGAGTCTTAAAATGCTTTATCTTATATCAGTTCCTAACATATGTTGAGAAAAAGTACATATCTACATAGATAGAGATGCATTAGGACATATTTGAGCAAAGTGGAACAATTCATTTTTTATGTCGAGTATCAGTGTTTTAGTCTAAAATGACCGAGTTATCAATGTATGTCAAGCACCTGTGATAGCCAAGATGTGATGTACACCAAGTTGTATCTCAATGGTTGTGTCGACTAAGCTTGTGTTAGCTGAGCTTAACATAAGATTGTCGAGAAAGTTGTATTCCACCTAGAATGTGTATGGAACATTTATGAAGCCCTAATCCGACCATTTGAAGTGTATAAAGTGGGATGTTACCATTCATTTCATTTCACTAGTGAGTTGAAAATTTCTTTGACCGATTCAGAGAGCATGTAACCTATTTGATTTAAGGGCAATTTCAAATCTTCTCAGCATGCCGTCGAAAAATCATCTATAGAACACTTGTGCAAAGGTGCCCTACCGAGTAAAATCTTTTTTGAGAATTTCTAGTTGAAATTAATGGCATCATCTTCACCTGCTGCAATGAAGAAATAAGGAAAGGAGGTTTTTAATGTTCAATTGGTAAGGAATGAGATGAGTAAGCCACAGAAGTTTCAGGCCATTCCAAAGAGCACAATCATGGGAGATCTAAGTGGAGCTCTATCATTGGTTCTAGAAAATGTTTTAATGGTAAATGACATTAGGTCATGCTACATGTGCAAAATCAAAGAGATTGGCAACTATGAAATCAGGGAAGCATACAAAAAATTGTGCAGCAATGGGGTGTTGAAGCTAAAACACCAGAAGGTTGTCGAGCAAGGGTTAGTTCATGCCCTAGATTTTCCACAAAATTTTAAATTCGACTAGATTAAAATTGTACTGAGTAGAGTACACAACATGCAATTTTGGCTAGAGGATGGACTAGTTTAGATCATAAAAGACATGATTCACTAGGTAACTAAATACCCTATAATCTCTAGTAAGAGAATAATGAAATGTCTAAGCAAGGAGGAGATTTAGGAAAACACTCAAGCAATATGGAATAAGCGTGGAATGACAATCTCCACTATCACTGATCCAGAGATTGATTTTTTAGTGAGAGTAATTGCTCACAAATTCTATCAGTCAAGTCAATTGGATAACGTCTTGCGTATGGTAGTGGACCAGGCTTGGAAAATTATCAAGAAGGTCCATACCTATGACCTCGTTGAGATCCAACTGACTCAACTTTCTGAGAACCTTACTTCTATTTGGAAAGCAAAGAATTTTGTGTAAGTTTGGTTCCCTACTCATCTGTCTATTCTTTTACATTCAAAAGTGTTTTCCTACTATTGGCAAAGTAATTTGGGATAAGAATAGGCCAATCATAGTTCAAATTAATGAATTTATCAGTCAGATGAGAGAGAGGTTTGAGGGTGTAATGGAAAACTACTTTGTTGAATTCAACAAGAAAATGAGGAAGAGAAGTAGGAATCATGTATCTCTAGTTGAGAAGTACAATCAGGACATTTGTTTCTTAGTAGATACTGACTTCACATATGCACAAGATGTTTTACCAAGGGTATCATTGCTAATGCCATTACCTTATGAGTTTAATATTGATGAAACCACAGCAGCAATCACAGCCTTGTTAGCCGAGGAAATTGATCAGAAGGTTCCCTACTTTTGAACATATGAGGAGGCTAAGTCCAAGATAACCATGGGACTGAAGTCTACTACCATGGAGAGAAAGAGGAAAAAGATAGTAAAGAACCTAGTGAAAATGATAGGAGAGAGAAAGAGAGGTAGATGAGCCTCTTGAACTAACACAAGGACTAGGAGAAGACAAAGAAAGTGAATCTAGTGAAAGTGAAGAAGAGGAGAAAGTAGTAGAGAAGAAAGGAAAGAAGGCAATAATTGTTGAGCCTATGAGAAAGAAAGTACAAAAACCTGAGGCTATTTCATCACCTGTTCTTAGGCCAAGAATAAGGGTAGTCTCTACAGCCGTAGCTATCGAGCCACACAAGAAAACCCCTGCATCAAGGAAAAGGAAAATTGTTCAGCCTAGGGCAGTGCTGAGCCAGACATGGAAGAAGCCTAGGAGGAAACTTATTTTGGAAAAAGATGATGAGGAAACAGAGAGTGATGAGGAGGTTAAGAAGAAGTTACTAGTACGGGGAAAAACATCGAGTGTGGATGAGATATGCCACACCATCAAGATTTCTGCTGGACTTGAAGGTTTGAAACAAATAAGATTTGAGAGCATGAGTATAGGAGATAAGGAGAAAATTGAAGAAGCTATACTTTAGATGCTCTGCACTTTCAAGATGCTACCAATACAAATGGGGAAGTTGATCCCTAATGAGTTATACAAGAGACTTGCACAAAAATGGGAATTCTCCCTAATGACTGAGAAGTAGATAAGGGAGAGAACATTAGCTCAAGTTGCACCAGACCTATCCTCTGCTAGTATTCAAGAAGTTGTGGAATAGTACAGGAACATATTTGATCCTAAGCTCAGAGCTTACTCTATCCTTCAACACAAGGTTGAGGATGTTGTTCAAGAAATTCTTAGGACTTGGAAGATTGTCTTTGGTCTGTTAATTGACAAAAGTGCACCATAGGATGCTAGCACATCTAAGGGTGTTGAGTTAGATAATAAAGAAGATGTGAATGATCCAAAAATTTAGGAGGAAGAAGCTCCCAAG
Source organism: Chamaecyparis obtusa (assembly GCA_027943335.1). Taxonomy (NCBI): domain Eukaryota; kingdom Viridiplantae; phylum Streptophyta; class Pinopsida; order Cupressales; family Cupressaceae; genus Chamaecyparis; species Chamaecyparis obtusa. The sequence continues at coordinate 463,206 of BSBK01007457.1, forward strand.
GAAGAGAAATATCAAAAGTTACCTGAAGTAACTATTGTTGACATCACTGAGGATACCCCAATGAAGAATCAGGTATTGACTGAGGAAGACATACAAGTAGAGGAAGCACACACTACATCTTTGTAGAGCAGTAGCACTATGCTATTACAAGTCATGGATTATTCAAAAATTGATGATACGTCAACTATCAACACAACCCTCATTAATCCTCAAGTTGTTACAGTTGACATGTTAGCCGATATTAGCACTACTAAGGAACAAGATTAGTCAGCAATTGCACTTCAGTCTACATCTACCGAGGAGTCACAGAAGGAAAAAGTAGATTAGTTTACACTAGTGATTGTAAATCCTCATGTGGAGGATAAGGAAAAAGAAGAGAAGGAAAAATATATTGACATCCAAGAGCATAAGAAGCAATAGGCAATAAAAGCTCTTGTACAGATGCTGAGTGGAAGTACACAGAAGAAGAAGGCACAGAAAAAGAAGGTGAAAATTTCTACACCTAAGGTGACAATCGATGAAGTTATTGTGATTCTAAAATGGGACACAAATAACTTATCATATGAATAGATACAGATATTGCAAGATCTACTGAAGAGGAAAAGAAGGCAAGAAGAATTGAGAAGGGAACATCAACAAAAGCAAGTTTTGCATGAGAAAAAAGGTATATTTATTGATGCTTTTGATATGACTGATGTTAATGACTCTAACCCCATACTGGAACAACTTGTCTACATAGTCAAGAAAGTGACAAATGAAGAAAGCAAAGAAAATGATAAGTTGTTGCAGTAGTCAGAAAGGAAATTTGAGACAAAGGTACTGAATAAGGTCTCTACCAAGATAGCAGTGAAGGAGGTAGAACTTTCTACTAAAATATCAGATTCAGAAGTTGTACTAAATGCACAATCTTTGTATATGAAATTGTACAGTGTAGAATAATTTACCAAGGATAACTAGGAACTGGTAGATAAACTATAGCAAGAAATAAAGTCTACTAGTCAATCATTGAGTTTGGATGCTAGTTCCAGTTCCAAACACTATGTCAAGCTTCTACATAGTCAAGGAAGGATAGTCGAGTTAATGGCTAATGATGGTAAGATAAGGGCTCGTCTACTCTCTATTCAAACAATGTTGACACCTCACCTGGAGGTCATTCAAAGAGAGTTAGCAAAGGCTAAGGAACTAATACAGAAAGATCCTCATCTTTCTACTGTCGAGAGCCTAGTCAACCTAGTTGTTGAGCTAGAAGTTCAATCAAAGGTTTTGAAAGTTGCTACATCTGATTGGGACTCTACACTACACATGGTTATGATGCTTCACAAACCATTTTTGAAAAAATATTGCAAACTCCCTACTAACAAAGAAATCATAAGTGCTAAAAACAAGGGGGAAATATAATGACATATCAAGGCACATATGGAGGCAACAAAATCAAAGAGCAGAAGCAAAACAGAATGGTATGATATACTTAGTTTTTTATATGTATATATCTTAGGGGGATTATTCCTATTAATACTAAGTACTCTATGTAAATGTCATGACAAAGTGTTTTTTGCCACTAATGTCAAAGGGGGAGATTGTAGATCCCTACTATTTTGTTGTCTATTAGTGTCTTACACTTAGTCATTATCTAGGCAATGTTGGTCAGTCATCACTGTGACCAGGTCATCATGTATAGGTCAAGTCATATAATGTACATTTACCAAGCAGTAGTCACTGCCGAGTAAACCTATGGTCACTGAGTACTTTTGTATTAGCCGAGTGAGTTTTTTCCAAGTTGTCTAAAGAAGACAATGCCGAGCGTCAGAGTATAAAGAACAGTGAATGTCGAGTGCCATAGTTATCAAATGTCGAGCAAGCCAAAATTAACATATGTGTTTGTTATGGCACAATCACCGAGGTAAAATGTTTTGGCTGACATTCATGTTTTGTTTACTATTTGTTGAGGAAATCATAGAGGTGATTACACTTCTATTTTGTAATCATTGATCCCTATGCAACACTTGGAACCAATTAGAATTAGGGAAAGGTTAAGTGGCAAAATGAGTTAATCTGGATCATAGATCTCAAAACTTGGATAAATTCAGTTGTCCATATAAGATGAGATCTGAACCCTAATAAGTGTGGATGTGTATGAATGCAAAAGGAAAGAGAGAATATCTTCAGACCAATGAAGTATTCTGATAGAGTTCAGTGACTGAGTGAAATAGAGTAAAGCAGTGAAGGATGGAATAGAGATAAACTTGATAGATAAGATCAATTCAATACTTGAAGGAGAAGATCTGTAATTAGCATACAAGTGTAGACTAAAGGATCAGGTACTGAGACATTCTAACAAGTGTATCAATGTAAATCTCTTAACAAAGTGGTTTTAACCAACCTTATGTAATCTCTTAACTGAGTGCTTACTTAGTTGTAAGTTTTAAATCCTTTTGCAAGGTAGATTGTATAAGTCTTTTAGCTCTTAATAGGGCAGACCCCTCACAGGATAGATCATATTTTGTGATCAAATTTGTAGCCCTAACAGGCAAACTTTATACTTCAGTAGTGAAGATTTGTGGGTGTCATCCCCACCCTAGTTTTACCTTTCTAGGGTTTATGGGTAACCAAGTTATTGTGTTATGAGTACTTTCATGAATGAGGTTTAGTTTATTAGTTTCATTACATTGATGAAGTCTATAATAATGCTATGCAAGTTTTCAGTAATGTTAAAATGGATTAATAAGTGATATCTAATTCAACACCCCCCCCCCCCCCTCTCAGCATCACATTTCCTAATAGATTTCCAACAAAAATATGCCCCCAAGTATGGAATGCAAGAATTTCATAGGTTACACATGACACTTGTTTGCCAAGTTTTTATCATGGTACTTATCCAAAGCACCTATTTGTCAAGTTTTCACTAATGGACAAAATTATTTCTCTTTACTTTTTTTTATGTTACCAAGATGCATGCTTCTTAGGTTTTCATCAAGGAATTTATTTTTCATTTTTTTTAACTTTTTGGACTTATTAGTAATACAAAAGACTCATGGCATGAGATGGAGGGAGGACTCAAGCATCTTATTATTTGGATAGTGCTCTTGAAGGACACATAATAATGGACCATATCTTTTGATGATGTGCTTACAGACGTTGGTAGGGTAATGACAAAGGGAGATGAAATGGATGGTTGGATGAAGTGGGATAAGGGTTTATGAAAAGATTGGATAGGCTAGATGAAAGGTTGGAAAATATGTGTTGGATAATGGAGGGATTGTGAGAAGAATTAATTTTGAGTGGATGGAAATGTGGGCAAGATCGACATTGGCACACACCTTGAGGGGTGATGGAGTGATGGAGGAGAAGGAGATTTTGGATTTGATGGAGGAATGGATATGAATTTTTGGATGAAAGGACCCAAAATGGATTTGGAAGGTATGCAATGTTTAGATGGGGGGATAGCAATTTTGGATGCCAACTTAGATTTTTCTTTGGGACACTGTGCTTCAAGAAGCTTCTTGGGAATCCACATGGATTTTTATTTTTTATTCTTTGGAGGATCATTGGAACACATTGTTTCTACAAGAGGTTTAGGAACCCATATTGCTTTAGACTGCATTTTTTGTTCAAGGGGCCTTTGTGGCCTTTTAGGTATTTTTTTCCTTTGGATCATATTTTTCTTTATTTTTACATGTCGATTAGACTGGACATGTTGATCCTTGACTACATGTGGATTGCTTAATTTATGGACCTTATACTTGGCATCCAAATCGCTTGAAAGGGGTAAGGGATTCATGGGTGGGTAGAAATTATATGAAAAGCCTTTTGGATAGGTGGAAGGTTCTCCAATATGTGTTCTTTTGTTGATCTTCAATTAGGAAAGAATAAGTATATTGTGAACTAGTGGATGGAGGAATATATGGACCTAAGATGGATGGAATATATGAAGGGGAAGGTATACATTTGAATTTTGATTTGGAAGGGATAGAAATGGTTTTAGAATGAGCTTTAAAACTAAGGCCATAACCATTAGAATTTTCTTTGATATGAAAGGGTTTTAATAAACTTTGTTCATGGAGGTCTAATCCTTTGACTTGATAATGATTTTGACTAGTAGGATATTTTCTACAAGATGTGAGTCCATTTTTTTGAGCTGGATATGATATGGAAGACATACTAGGATCATGAAGTAGACCAGACTAGATGGAAGTAGAGGAAACCATTTGATATGTATGGGGTTCATGAACAACTTGTGAAAATATGTTGTGATCATGAGGAGGATTAGGAGGAATAATAGGATCCTATGATGGAATAGGAATAATAGGATCCAGATGGAATAGGCATAGTAACAAGATCATTTGGTAGGATAGGATCTTGTGGAGGGTTTGGAGTGCCAGGAAATGGAGAAGAAGGAATGGTAGGATCATGAGGAGGATCTAGAGGGATGATGGGATCTTGTGGTAGATATGAAGATGAAAGGATATTTTGATCATGACTTGGAAGAGGACCATCAAACTCCATTCTAAGGGTGATTTTATCTTGACTATGAATGGAATCATTTGGATGAATGGAATCATTTGGAAGAATGGGTATTATGTCATGATCTTACTTAGGAATAGGAAATAGAAGGTCAATAAGACTTGGAAGGACACTTTATTCTTGGGATAGATAGGAATCATCATTGATGGGATGGACATGGATGTTAGGATCATTATTAAATTATAGGAAGATAAGATCTTAGTCAATAGTAGTATGAGATTGGTCATTCTTGGGATCTTGATCTTGATTTATTTCAGGACTTTTGTCTTCATGCCTTGCATCACCCTCTTGACATGGGGTCTAAGTTTGGATATGAAAGGTGGATTCTTGGAATATTTAAATGTTTTGATATGAGGGGGGACTTTTAATAGGACTCTCTAGAGTAGGTTTGTTTGGGAATGGAGAATATGGTGGCATTTGAACTAGGATAGCTAAGTTGTAGAAGGGAATTATATCATGAAACGGATTAACATGGAAATCCCCTATGGATATCCCTTGGTAGGTCTCATCACTAGACATATCATTTGATATAAATGGAAAATATTATGCTTGTTACACTTTAGGAGATGAGGGACTAGTGAGAAATATGGAGACATCTTGAGGGACAACTTCATGAGAGGAGGATGTGTCATTGGTGTGATTATTTTGGAATGTGTCATTGCTAGACATGGGTAGATGATTTTGATCTTGTTCAACAATAGGATGATGTCTTTGAACCAATTTTTGAAGGAATCGATTGAAAGGTGTAGATTGGAATTATTGATGTTGGGTGATCTTGTTAGTGATACCATATTAAAATTTGTATGTTGTCAATCATTTGTTGATTGAACATGTGGTACACTAGGTTTCTTATTGATTACACTTAATTTATGTTCAAAGGATGACATATTTGACATTGTGTTTATTTGGGAAATCCTTGGTGGTGGATTTGAGGAAATAAGAGGATGTTCATTGTCATGTGATATGATCAGAGGTATATAAATTTATTAATCAACATGGTAGGGATATAAGTCATTTTTAGTGTAAGACTTTGGTTGACTCTAATTTTGAAGGTCTTGTAACTGATTTTGCATGTCTTACATTTGTTGTATAAGGATATCAGTTTTCAATTATCAGTGTGCCAACTCAAGGAAACTTTTTGAATAGAAAAATAGGGTTTATGTCATCATAGTAGTTGGGGTCTTGTCCTTTTTTGTATGGAAGGAATGGGTTGACATATAAATCATCTTGGTTATTCCTAGTCTATGATCTCATGACAGGTCTACAACCAAGGGTGCATAATGGAAGAGACATCTTGCTACAAACTTGAGATGACAGGAAAGTGATCTAAGATAAACACAAGAGGTAACCTCTTCTAACAAGTCCTATCTCCTATTTAAGAATGGTAATTCTAAGGACAAAACTTGACTCTCCTTGATCTCAAAAGGGAATATGATAAGATATTATTTAACTCTTGTCTTAGATGAGGCTTCGAGTTGTTATAAAAAATTTGCTAAGAAAATGAGATATAGAGATCAAAACTAGTTTAATCTGACCCGTCAAATTATCAATCCTAAATAACAACTTAAAGATAAGAGAAAATTTCCTAGGTATTTAAAATTTCACTTTAAAATTTCATTATAACCCTGTTATTGTTTTGGATATATTCAGTAGCATATTTGTACAAAAAGATCTGGAAGGTTCCAGATTGATAGAACAAATTGAGTGAAACAGAGGATTCTAGAAAAATAAAGCAATTCTGAACACAAGATTTTTCAGGCAGTTACGACAATAAACTAGTCAAATGTAGTAATAAATAGTAGCAATTGCAACTGAATGAAAGTACAATTACAGTAAAGTGCAAGAAACTATGGCAATAAAAGAAATAGTTGTGGCAATAAATTATATCATTGTAGTAATAAATAGGATAATTGCAACAATAAATATGAAGCTTCAAATTGACAGATTTGTTGGATATAACTCAGAAATTGGTTTGAAATTTTAGATTACAGTGGTCAATTGTAATATATTTTAGTTTGAAAAAGTGATTGTTGGAATAGTTGGCAGTTTGGTAGAATAGTTTCAATAGTTTTCTGATTGTTTTTCAGTTTTGGAATAGTAGGTTGTTGACTCCCTAGGTCTCTAGCATGTTTGACATGTTTGAACTTGTAATATGTTTGTTTTAAATTTAAAATATCACACAAGTAAACACAATAGACAATATGTTTTGTAAGCTAGAATTACAGCCCTATGGTAAGCCAGGATGATATCCATTGAATCCTCACTATGGATAAATCCAAACCATACTTTTCCCAAAGAAGATAACCTAGAAATATAGAGGCATGGTATCCTCCTTACGGTGTACTCACCTATCTTGCACACCAAACTTTGAACTCTAAGGGGCATCACTTAATGAGGAGTTTTTATCTCTACTAGAAACTCTAAGGGTGTGAGGTGTCTTCATGAGCATGGGTGACTCCTTGAGCTAGCAGATAGAAGGTTTTTGGTAGCTAAAAATATTATCTTATTTAGTTAGGGCATCCGATCAAGTGGCTATGCTAAAAAATACTCCCAATTAAGGGGGTTCTCCTAGTCCTATCAAACTAAGGTATTTTATGTCTTCTAGTGAAGAATTTCAACACACCATGCAGGTACTAAGGGAAATTTTTTCTCGCATAATGAATTCACACCTATTGGTTGTGAGACTAATCACAACCATATTTATTATATAGTGGTTCAGAAGTGCTTGGCTTTATTCGTTATTGCTTCAGACATCCCTATCACCAGATATGCTAAAGCACTCAAGAGGTAGCCCTCTAAAATGATAAAATGAATTTCTCTTACAGCCAAAATCTGTAAAGGCAAGGAGATAGGATACATTCGTTCTTTCTTTTTGGGATTACACAATATGCCTATCACAAAATACACAAGACAAATGGACCTTCACTTGTTAAGCACAAAATGAAGTGTGTGACAAACAAAAGTTCATTTTATAACCCAAATTGAAATGTGCGATAAAAATGAAAGTAGAAAATAGACAACTAAATCTACCCCTGCAAACAAATGTGATCAGTAGTTTCAGCATTTATCCCCCAACCTGCATGCAAAGATTAGTAATTTTAGTAATGATCCATGAAAAGGGGTCTTAGGCAATCGAAGCCTACTTCTAGAAAGTGCCACAATCTGGGAGAGGACAAGATTAGTAACCCCAAAATATTATGCTAGCAATGGGTTGGAAAGAGTATTTGGAACAAGTGCACCTTGATTTTTTGTGCGCTTTTAGCTTAGTCGTCAAGATCCAATTTTTAAGATATATTTATAGCCCCAAAAATAGAAATGGAAAGAAGTAACCCCTTCTAAAAATCATTGATATTTCCAAAAAATGAAAGAATTCTTAAAAAATTCTTTCATTTATGCTCTAGGGACCAAATTTATCAAAATAGACCAGTTTTCAAATATCTACATTTTTTGGCAATTATTTGTCATCAAAATTAAAACTACAGATAACATACCCCCTCTAGAATTTTAAGATCTTTTGAAAAATGAAAATTTTTCAGAAAATTTCTCTAATTTCCACCCAATTTTATTTTTTTTATGAAATATCATAAAAAATTATATATCACACAAAATTAATCAGAAAAATATAATTTTTGGATTATAGGCTCCTGATATCAAGTCCAACCTATAGTAAAAATTTAATAGAAAAAATTTAAATCAATTGGAATATATAACCAAATCTTTGAAAACCTTGCATGCAACAACAAATCAACAAAGAAAACCTGCATGCAAACATAGAAGACAAATTTATCATATTTTTAGCATGATTCACGTCAGGTTCACCAAATATTATAGGGGAAATATCTATAGGACTAGGAATGGGAAATTAGTAACAAACAAATCAATCAAAAAACTACTAAAAACCCTATAAAAAATAGAAAATAAGCATCATAATCATAAATGAAATAAACTAAATATAAAAGCAAACCAAATGACGTCAAGTGCTTATATTACTTCTCCACACTCTTTTTGAGGTAGCACCTAGTGTTGATTCGGGCAGCACCTAGACTCAGAGATTCAAGAAATGATAATGATTGCAATAAATTGGAAATAAACCTCTATAAATGATTCAAGACTCAAAAGATGGGATCCTTCCAATGTGAGAGAAGGGGGATTTATATAGATTTTCAAAATCTGATGAATGATTGAGATTGATTCTATGAAAAATAGATTGAACAAATGAGATAATTAGAGAGGAGAAGGATTTAGAGAGTTCATTTAGGAAATAAAAGATGAGATAAAGAGATTGAGCAGACTTTTTATTTTCAAAAGATAAGTTCTAAAATGAATTTTTGAGAAAAGAATTGATTTTAATATCAAACTTATGATGTCAATTTGTAGGTTACTTATTATCATTTCTCAAATCTTTGAGTCTAGATGTTGTTGAATTCATCTCTAAGTTCCAACTAGCAACATCCCAATGGAGTGCAGAGAAGAAGAAAAAACTGCTAAGCATAGATTAATTTGCTTTGAATTTCATATTTCATTTCTGATTATTATCATTCTTTTTATTTCTATTGTTTGTAGGGCTTTATATTGATTAATAGGTTGGTTTATTTTATAATTTGGTGCTATTAATCATCTATTTGATCTTGTGTAGATTTACCCTATGTAAATTTGGTAATGATTAAAGAACCATTAATTAATAGAGAAATAACATGAGCTCGCAAGTATGTCCATTTTTTGGTGTCTACACCCCCAAGAAAGGACAAACCAAGGGAAGTAAGAACATGACAAAAGAGAGCACAAAAGGGGTCTACTACCTCTAGGATCAATATAATCATATGATAATATATGAGGTATTATATCAAAATGAAATATCATCATCCCCCAAAGGTAGTAGAACTACAAAACACAATGGAAGAAATGCACGTATGAGTTACTAAGAAGAGTCTTTTTGGGTTAGCATCACAAAGACCAAAAAGAATAGGTAGCTACCATTTTTCATCATCCCCAATCAAACAACATAAAGGCACATTTACAAATAGTGGCACATGCATGACATATCATGTAACAACATATAGAAGAAATGAGACATAAATAGAAGACTGTTTATGACATTTCAATTCCTTTATCACCTTGCACCAACAGAGCAAAAAAGGTCATTAAAAGAAATATAAAAAAACATATAACATGAAACACAACATGGGGGAAGCACATTACAATAGGTAAACACACAAAATCCACTACACAATAGGATCTAGTCAAGCGTATCGCCTAGCCCCCATCTTGGTCTATAGTGTTTAGGGAAGGTGGGCAACTTGCAAGAGGAGAAACATCAAGCACAACAGATGGAACGATGACCAGTTCCAAACAAGGAAAATTTTGTGAAGATAGGTCACTTTATTAATTGTCACTAGGAGTGATAGATAATTATTGTGAAAATAATGTTGGCAAATCGTGATCAAGATCAATAATCTCACACATGTCACCATAATTAGTAGCATGATTATCATTGTTATCATCAAAAGCACCATAATCGAGAGTATATTCTTCATCCAAACTAATTGTAATAGAATCCAAGATACGAATAAAATTTTCATGTTTTCTCAATTTCATATTTTTCAAATTAACTTCATCCTTTGGCTCAAGCATGGGTTGGTCAAAGGGAATCAAGGAATCAATAGGTGTATGAGGTGAAGCCAGTTTTGGAAAGCACATTGGTAGGATCCAGCATGGTGTTTATGATGGAGATCATGAGTATAAAGGTTATATTTTTTTTTTGGGGGGGGATGTGGTTTGGGTCAGGATCAATCAAAATTGGGCCCTTTTCTTCTTAAAGAGGAGGAACGAAAGGAACCACACTAGGTTGAGAGATAGCATCAAGAGAATGTATATAAGAAATATGAGGTAGAACATAAGCATATATAGGAGGTCTAGGAAGAAGTCCACATCCATGGAAAAGACATGGAAAATCCTTGGATTTTCTAAGTTCACAAATATTTTGGACTTTGTAAGCATGATAGGACTGAAAGAGATTATCAGGATGGGTTTGAGTTGGTTTAGGAATGGAAGGCCAAAAGAAATCAAGGTCAATTGAGTCTTGGGGTATTGAAGGTTGATAAATACTATGGTTAACATTCATGATTTATCCATTACAGGTAAATTTAAGGCATTTATGAATAGGGGAAGTCATGACTTTCATGGAGGTAAACCAAGGAAGACCAAGTTTGACTTTAAATTGATTGGAAGTTGGGATCACAATGAAGGTAAGATCTAAAGTTTTACCACAAACCTCAATAGAAAATGATAAGGAACCATGCGAAGGATAAAGTAAACTATTTCCAGTTTGTATCATAACATTAGATTGATCACAAGAATCATATTAAAATCATCTACTAAAAAGATGTTCTTCAGTTATCACATTCACCATGCAAGTAGGATCATTAAGGATGCCATGAGAAGGAAAGCCATTAACCTTTGTGACAATGTAGAGGGGACCATCAGTTTCTTTAATTGTGTCATTAGGGTCAAAGATAATGAAAGGATTAGATGGAATTTTTGGTTTGGCTTGATCAAGAAGGTTGACAACATGATTGGCTTCATGACAATCATCATTATAGGTAATAAACAAGGAAGAAGACAAAGGTTGGGTAGATTCAATGGTATAGGTTGAATGAGATGGAAAAGGGTTGGAATAGATTTGAAAATTTTGGTTAGGAGGTTCCAAATATTTATTTCCTTGATCATTGATACCTTAAACAGATATAGAACTATAATCAATGTGGTATTGGATAACAGTTTTCAAGTAGTAACACTTTTCAATAACATGGCTAGGTCGACAATGGTATTGATAGAAATCTTTGTGATCATAGTTTTTGGGAAAGGGTTTGGATGTGTCAATGGGTTTGATAGGAGGAAGTGTTAATACATTAGGATTAATTAACTTCAATGTCACATTATGCAAAGATTCATAAAGTTGAGTAAAATTATAATCAAGTCTAAAAATAGATGACAAAGGAGTCATACCTTTGGATGTTGTTGCCACTTTATCATCAACATTGTTCGATGAGTTGTTGACTTTGATGAAGTTTTTGGGTTTCTTAGATTTGTTAAAAAAATTGGATGTAGCGTCACTCTTATCAGTAGGTACAAGAACCATTAGAGTGGTGCTCTCAAACTGACTCACTTGAAGTTGATAATTATGAAGCATTATGCACAATTGAGGAAAGGAAGAGAATTCAAAAAGTAGAATCTTATCTCTAATGTATTTTTTAAATTAGCTTAAAAATTAATTGCACATGATAAGAAATATAAGCATGCAGATGCTTAAATCTACCAAAAAAATCAGTCACTTTTTCTTTAACACCTTTTTTACAATGCATCAAATCAATCAAAGAATTTTGAGGACCAATTTTGTTTTGTTAAATTATTGAATAAAAGCATTAGAATTTTTTTGGAAGGAATCAATGGAATAAGGAGGCAAAGAATAATACCATTGAAAGGCTTTGTCTTGAAAGGTTCTAGTAAATAACTTTGCCATGAACCTATGGTCATGCGAGAGGTCACTACACAAGATTTGAAAGGTTTTGACATGATTCAAAGGATCAACCTTACCGTTATAGTCTCAAGATGAGGAATATCCATATATTGTAGGATAACAACATGAATAATATCAAAAGACAAAGGACTAGCAATATCACAAGTAGGAATGTTGAACTTGGATTGAGTCATTGAAGAAATTTGTTGTTGCAAGGAAGACATATTTTGAGCCAAGTTATTAATGGTAGATTCGGTAGAATAAATAGTAGGAGGAGAGATAATAGAAATGTTAGGAACATTGTTGTAAATTGGAGGAATAGTGGAATATGAAAATGGAACACTATGGTAAGTGGGAATGGATGAAGGTAATGAAACACATGGCACACTTGAAGGAATGGAGGGAGAAATAGGGTTAGGAATGCTCACATGTGTAGGATGGGAATTTTGAATTGAAGTTTTTATGATAGGTGGATCATAAGTGGAAACACTAGTGATGGAAGTAGAGATAGGAAACGAGGTCTCAACATTAGTAATAAGTATAATAAGACCTAAATATTGAGCACAATCCCTAATAGGCTTGACATTGGTATCAATGAGATGAGAGATACTACGCAAGATGTTAACACCATGTTCATTATTGTGGATAAGATTATGTAAATCTTCAACAATAGAAATGACCTCAGGATTAGGATTTTATTGTCTTAACCATTGTAGAAATTTTTCAAAGTCCTAGGAAAGTTTTTTGGACTTGCATAGGAGGAACCCTTAAAGTTTTATCTTCATCATGAGAAGAATAATTTTCCATGATAGGGTAAATGTCACTACTATGCATGTCAGTCTCGTCAAGATTCCTAGGAAAGAGAGAGGGCCCGGGATTAAAGGAACCCATAAGTCTACAGATTCTTTTAATTGGAATGCTATAAGTAGGACTCAAAGTAATAAAAATCATGCAAAAAGGAATGAGAGGAAAGATAAATGCTATACAACTATAAGATTTGAAACAAATATGCAATTCAAACAAAGAGATTCTTTTATGAAAAAGTACATTTAACTATCAAATTCAAACATGAAATGTAAAGCATACACAAGGAGATGTAAATAAGATCTATATAATGTAATGGAGATCATGAAAATACCACCTAGATATCCAAATGCATATATTACAAAAATATGATATCCAAAAGGAGATGATGAAAATACCAATAGATATCTAAATGTAAAGAAAGGAGATCTAACACCAAAATGAGAAAGAAAATATAATAAGTTGAGCTCACCAAAATGTATAGGTGGAAAATGGTGAGCAATGCTAGGATGTAGAATCACTCACAAAATTCCTTGGGGGCTCTATACATTAGGAATACAAACCCATGCTTAAATAAATCTTATTAGCACAACTAAAAGGATGAATGGGTGCTAATGCAAGATCTATGTAAAAGGAGGTATTTGAATTCCTTAAGTAGAACATGATGTAATGATAATGTATTAGAGTAAATAGAAATAAAGTGATAACAAATCTGATCTATGAAATTAAATGAAAGAAAAAGGAAATAATGTGAGTACCTTGAAACTAGATAGGTAGATTTGTACATTGGATCAGAATTTGACTATTGTCAAAATGTCGGAGTATGCTAAAACTCTAGATCTGGGAGCTTGGGACCTATAGATGTATGTCATGCAATTTTCATCCAAAAAGTGTAGGGACAAGTCAACATTGTTAATATTATTTAGAACAATAGAGAGGGGGGGTGAATCAGTTGTTCTTAGGTCCAGATGTACCAATTGAACTTTTAAACACTTCAACAATCTCAGATCTAATCACCAACACAACTCGATCTCTAAAGTATATATACCAGAAACATATAACATGCAATCCACTATCCAAAATTAATTAACTTGCAGAATATAGAAACATTCACACAAGTATAACACCGGGATTTATAGTAGAAACCCAACTTGGGAAAAACCACTTTGTAACATGCTACTGATATTTTCACTCTTCTGAAGTGAGCTTTGTGAAAATCCAACCTTGTTAAAGGTTTACAAACACATTGCTAGGTGTGACTCTGTTAAAGGATTTAAACACTATCAAAAGTGACCTAGTTAAAGGATTAAATTACATTCCATTAGAATACCACCTTGATTAAAGGATTTAAAAAATTACTGTTAGGTCAACCTTGATTAAAGGATTTAGACTGATACGATGATTAGAAAGTAGCAATAGTTTCTAATCTGAAAAACATACAACTCACTTTTCAA